>VZRR01004885.1:49440-67356 GCA_013398015.1 Oreocharis arfaki
GGCCTCGCCGCTGATTGGCCGGGGCGGAGCGGCGCGTGCGCGGCGCGCGGAGGGGGCGGGGCCGCGGTGGGGAGAGGCGCCACGCGATCGCGCGTCAGAGCGGGGCGCGCCCGGGGCGGGGGACGCGTCTTAAAGGGGCAGGAAACGCTTCTTAAAGGGGCAGGAGCCGGGGGGACGCGGTGGGGACCGCACCCGGCACCGAGCCCCTGTGCGGGAAATAAACCCTGCCTTGGGATGGGTTTGTACAGCGAGCGTGGGGAGGGCCTGGCACAGGGTGCCCAGAGAAGCTGTGACTGCCCCTGGATCCCTGGCAGTGTCCCAGGCCAGGTGGGACGGGGCTTGGAGCACCCTGGGACAGTGGAAGCAGTCCCTGCCCGTGGCGGGGGTGGCACTGGATGAGCTTTAGGTTCCCTTCCAAGCCCCAGCCGTTCCGTGATTCAGTGGTGCATCATCGGGTTTATGACTCCACGTTGTCTTGGGTCACTCCCTGTGACTCCAGCGGGTGGAACTCCATGGATCACCGCTCGGGACACGCAGCGTTCGGGGCACGTCCCTGCCCTGTGCCCCGGGGGCTGTGCCCCGGCACGCCCAGCGTGGAGCGCAGCAGCTCCTGCACACACACGCCGGGCCGGTCCCGCCGCCGGGCCGTGTCCCCACCCCGCGGCCCGGGGCTGTGCCGGGGCGCCGGGACACGGGAACGCTGCCAGGGACACGGGAACGCTGCCAGGCTGCTCCTCCGGGCCCGGGCTGCTGGGACAGGGGGTGCCCACCCAGCTCCCGCTGGGACAGCCAGCCGGCGTTGGTGGCTGCTCCTGAGCTCGTGGAGTGAATGTGGGAAGTGGCACCCGGAACGCAAATCCAGCAAAATCGTGGAATCCCAGACTGGGTCGGGTTGGGAGGGACTTTAAAGCCCATCTCGTTCCACCCCGTGCCATGGGCAGGGACACCTTCCAGCGGGATGTACTTTATCACTTTGGAGTCTCCTCTGGGGGAGCACAGTGTGCATTCCCTTGGGATTGTGTAGGATTGACTTCACCACACCTTCCCATTCCCTTCAAAAATACCAAATTTTGAATTGATTTATATGGCTGATGTCCTGGCACGTGGAAAGCAATCCCTCTTGGAGCTGCCAGAGGGAATGGTTTGGAGTCTTTGGGAGAACAGGAGGTTTCCTAGACTACAGAATTATTAAGGGATCAAGCTCTTCTCTCTGGTGAGCAGGGACGGGAATGGCTGGAGCTGTGCCAGGGAGGTTTAGGTTGGAGATCAGGGAAAAGTTCTCCCCCCAGAGGGTGGTCAGTGCAGGGCCAGGGGTTGGATCCATGATCCCTGTGTGTCCCCTCCAGCTCAGGATTTTCCATGATTCCGTGGTGTCAGTAGGAGTTTTCGAGGAAGGCTTTGCTCTTTCCTGCAGCTGAGCCAAGCGGGAGGATGCCAAGGAAAACATGCCATCCATGGCCTCTCCTGATGAGAGGCTGTGCCCGGGGTATGGCCTGCTGACCCCAGGGCTCAGGAGTGTCCCTGCCTGCGCCGGGCACTGCCAGAGTTCATGCTCTGATGATTAAACCAGCAGATAATGCTGCTAATTATCATACTGGATCGGGATTTACAGCGAGCCCTGATCCCGCTGGATGCAGCTGGTTCAGTCTCCTCTCTCACTAGCACGGGATATTTATCTAAACACAGAGCTAAATATTTGCAGGGCTAAAATTAACCTCAGGATGTGGACATGAGTGGGTTTTCACTTGGCTCTGCTCCGTGTGACCATTTCCGTGCTGGTGAGTTCATCGAATCAGGCAGCACGAAGTGGTCAAAAGAGAAGGGAAAGGTGATGTCAGGAGCTTTAGGGTCCTGCCTTTGCTCATGAGCCGGAATCGGTCGCTCTTCCCTCAGCCTCAGAGCAGCTTTTTGTGCTCTCAGGAAATGACTTTTGGTGCTTTTGTGCCGACAGTGCAAAGCGTTGAGGGGAGGGTGTGACCGTGCTGAGGTTGTTCTGCTTTCCTTTTTTAAGAGCTGAGAGGTTCCTTTGGGGCCTTCTCGCAGGATCCGCCAGCTGAGGAGTGTGGATCTCAAGGATTAAGTGAAAATAAAACACAGGAGGTGGAACCCGGGATGGGGTCTGGGATGCTCGGCTGTCCGGGCTGTCACCCACCTCTGGCTACCGTGAAACCCCGTGGAACGAGGAACTGCAGGGTGGGAAAGTTCCCTTTCTATCATCTGCTCCCCACTTTGCACCCAGACACGCTGGTCCTCGACTCTCTCCTCTTGAATCTCAGCTTTATTTTTTGCCTTGTTGGAGACTGCCTTGTCCCTCCTCCTTGGGGACTGGGTGCAGATAGGGCTTGGCCCCCTTTGCCCATTTCACCTGGCAAACAGCTTTCCCGAACTCCTTCTGTCCTTTCCCTCCTGGAGAAGTGATGGGAGCTGGGCAACACCTGCAGAGGTGCCGAGGGTTTCTCTGAGCTGCTCCTGCCCTGGAGCCCCGTGGGGATCGGGCCCTCCCAATGACTCAGCGGCGCTTCCTGCTCAGCTCCTCTCCCCGCAGGGCTCCTGCCTGTCCGTGCTTGATACCAGACACAGGACCCTGCTCCAGTCCCTGTTATCCCTCTGCCTGCTCCTTTCCCAGTATCCCTGGGATGGGAGCGTCCGTGGCCGAGTTGTGCTGCTCCGGGCTGTGGTCGCAGCTTCTGCCTCTGCGTGACCCACTGAGAGCACCCAAAATTGGTCTTCCCGTGATCATCCACGGCTCAAAACCTGCCAGAGGGAAGTGATGAGCTGCACATCTTCCCACAGAAATCCCAAACTGACGTGGGGATGTGCCCTGAGTGGCTCGGGTTGGGAGGGACCACAGTGGGGTCACCCGGTGCCACCTCTTTGCTCCAGCAGGGCCATCCCGGAGCACAGGGCTCAGGATTGTGTCCAGCTGGTTCTGGAATATCTCCAGGGAAGGAGACTCCTCTGGGCAAGCTGTTCCAGTGCCTGGTCACCGAATATCTCCAGGGGAGGAGACTCCTCTCTGGGCAAGCTGTTCCAGTGCCTGGTCACTGCACAGTGAGTTGTTCTTCCCCAGAAGAGAAATGGGATTCACTCAGGCAAATGCTTTTCCACCTGTGCTGGGATTTATTCCCAAGGATCCTCCCTGCCCTTTAGGAAAACTTCCCCACCTCACAGGCTGCGCACCAGGGGGAGATTTGCCACGGTCTGGCTGTGCTTTTAAAGGAATTATCCCTGCTCTTGAGGAGGATAGATAGCAATGAGACATTCGAGCACTCAGCACTTCGGGTAGTTAGGATCTCAAATTAGTCACTAATAAACTCCGTGCACGTCAATCCCGGCAGCTCACGTTTACCAATCCCGCAGGGAATGGGGGAGAAGCTGGAGACAGAGCACCACCTACTTTCGGAACCTTTCACTGGAGAGCCCTGTTGGTTTCCGTAAGTGAACAGGAAGGAGGGTAAACAGGAAGCAAATGGAAATAGCTTCAGTAAGGCAAAAAAAAGGCTTTGCTGTCTGAGGAATCCCACTGCTGTGTCCCCGCAGAGCCCCTGCAGCTCATCTGGGAGAGTCCAGCCTTTAAAATGGGAATTTGGTTGGAAAGACAGGTTCTTTTTTTTTTGAAGAGAGCACCTTAAGCAGCTGTGGGGTGGAAATGGGTCACGTTCAGATGAAGTGTGATGGCCTGAGCGAAGCAGGTTCTTCATCTCAGTGCCCAGCCTGAAGGAAATGGATATAAATCTACTCCCTGTAACCACCCCCAGGGGAAGAAATGCACCTCTGGGCACCGCCTTCTCCGTATAGCACAGCGTTACATTGCTGATCGATTGTCAAGGTCAAATACCCAAGAAAAGCACTTAAAATACGCAAATATGTTCTAAATCACCTGAAAAACGTGAGCTCTTAAGAGGGGTTCAGTTTCACACCTGCTTGAGAATTAAAACCCTTCTCAGGTCCTTGGCAACCCCCAGTGAGTTACTGGGTAGCCTGCAGGAGTTAAATATTTTAGAAGAGAGTTAAATATTTTAAAAGTGAGTTGAATGTTTTAAAAGTAAGTTAAATGTTTTAAAAGCGAGGTAAATGTTTTAAAAGCATCCAGTGTGTCGGTGGATGGGGTGTCCCGTGTACCTGCTGGGGATTTACAGCCCCGAGAGTAAAAAGCAATTATGGTTATAAAGAGATTAGGGGTTACAGCCTGGGGAGAAGGGCAGCAAATACCTGTGGGACCTCGTGGTATCTCACCTGGGCCTGGCTGCTCCTTATCTTTCCTTATCTTTCCTTATCTATAAGGAACCCGCGGGCGGTGCAGGTACCAAGGTTTGCCTTCATTGTTTTCCGTGGGTTTGCACGGTTGTGTTCCCACGTTCTGCCCTCCACCAGAGGTCCAGGTGCTGTCACAGCAACGTGAAAGACCAAATTAACCAAACCTTGAGGAAATTGATACTCATCAATCAGAGAATTTCTATCTCTTTGAGTATGAATCAGATTCCAATCATTTTTGACCATCAGGCCAAACCTGTTTTAATGTGGTGCAGCCCATCTTTCCTCGCTTCCCTCTTTCGGCAGAGATGGGAAAAGCCTTTGTTGCACTGATCCTTCAAAGACCTTTGTGGCTTTCCAAGGAAGGAAGAGGGAATATAATAACGCTCTGGGTTCAGCATCTGTGTTAGATAAATTCTCCTGTTGTGAAAACAAATGACATCCTCGATATAACAATGGCATTCCAGGGGTAGATTTGTCATGGAGATATGTGACACAATGGGCCAAGTGTCCTCTGCCGGGGTGAGTCGGGGAGAGAGGCGCTTTCCCAGAGCACTTGGCCCCGGTCATTGGTGCCTGAGGGCAGGGAGGGGTTCCCATGGATGTCTCAGCCCTGCTTCCTGTGATTCTGGGTGCAACGGCGGCTGGGATTGGCAGGAAGCTGAACCTGAAACCTCCGAAGGTGTGTGTGTGTGTGCTGCAGGGAACGGGGCTTCAGAGAGATCCCTGGGGTCTTCCCATCCGTTAATGAAACGGAGGAGTAGAGCTGGGAAGGGATGTTGGAGAACATCCTGCCTGCAGCAGGTTTCTGTGAGCCTGAGTGTGCTCAAAGGATGCCGTGAGGATCCTGAAGAATCACTAAAAATCCCACAGGGATCACCAGGAGAAAGCCCTGTCCTGGTCTCCGGGTGTTCCTCCAGCCCCCTGTGGAAGCGAGGAAGAGATCCTGCAAAGTGGTCTCCCAGCAGGAAAACCAGTTTGACACCCTGGAGAGGAGAAGGCTCTTGTGAAACCTCAGAGCCCCTTCCAGGGCCTAAAGGGGCTCCAGGAGAGCTGGAGAGGGACTGGGGACAAGGGATGGAGGGACAGGACACAGGGAATGGCTTCCCAGTGCCCGAGGGCAGGGCTGGATGGGATGTTGGGAAGGAATTCCTGGCTGGGAGGGTGGGCAGGCCCTGGCACAGGGTGCCCAGAGAAGCTGTGGCTGCCCCTGGATCCCTGGCAGTGTCCAAGGCCAGGCTGGACGGAGCTTGGAGCACCCTGGGCTAGTGGAAGGTGTCCCTGCCATGGCAGGGGTTGGCTTTAAGTTCCCTTCCAATCCAAACCCCTCTGGGACTCTGGGATTCCAGGATTCCAGGCTGTTTAGGGGTTTTGTTAATTTTAAGTACATCGAAGTGTCTTTACAGGCACTATTGGTGAACAGGCCGAGTCCTCCTTTCCCAGGGTGTTCTCAGGAGCAGACAGAGGAAATGAAGAGGGAGGGAGGATTCTGCCTGACCAAATCTCCCTGTGCCAAAATCCTGGATCACCACCATGGCAACACCAGCCTGAAAAATCCTGAAGCCTTAACAAGAATAAGAATAATTTGAGGCCCGTGGTGGGATTTTTGGGGCGTCCTGTGCAGGGCCAGGAGCTGGACTCAACGATCCTCGTTGGTCCCTTCAGCTCAGGGTATTCTGTGATTCTATTCCGTGATTCTGTGGTTGCCTGGCCCTTGGAAGGGGGAGTTTTGGAGCTCAGTGGGATCCCCAAGCTGGTTATATTTAGGGTTGGAGCCTGGCTTAGCCGTAACTCTCTACACAAAGCCACAGCTCCCGTGGGGAGCTCAGCGGGATCCTGGAGCAGCTGCTCCTGCTGGGCGGGATACGACGGCTGTGGGATGAGCTCCAGAACCCAGGGCACCCCCGAGCCCAGGGCACCCCCCGAGCTCAGGGATGAGCTCCAGAGGGCAGGGCACCCCCCGAGCCCAGGGCACCCCCGAGCCCAGGGATGAGCTCCAGAGGGCAGGGCACCCCCCGAGCCCAGGGATGAGCTCCAGAGGGCAGGGCACCCCCGAGCCCAGGGATGAGCTCCAGAGGGCAGGGCACCCCCGAGCCCAGGGCACCCCCCGAGCCCAGGGATGAGCTCCAGAGGGCAGGGCACCCCCGAGCCCAGGGATGAGCTCCCGAGGGCAGGGCACCCCCTGAGCTCAGGGATGAGCTCCAGAGGGCAGGGCACCCCCCGAGCCCAGGGATGAGCTCCAGAGGGCAGGGCACCCCCCGAGCCCAGGGATGAGCTCCCGAGGTGTGCCCAGCTCTGAGCGGGCTCATTTTCCATCTCAGGTGTTGCTTTGGTGCTGCCCCAGGGCACAGCTCTGTCGGACCCTCCATCTGCATCCTCACTGTGCCCAGGCCCTCCTTAGTCTGCCAAGCCTGTTCCCACCAGATTTTCTCAGGGAAAACATGTCGTTTCATGCCCCTGCTCTCTCAAATCCCTCCTGCTATGTTTTTTTTCATGTGAGGAGAAATGTTTTTCGTGGCAGGAAGAAGAATCCCCATGTCAGTGGCAGGAGGAAGGGATGGGAGGGGGGTGCCTGGACGTGTTCAGTGTTATTTCTGTGCGGGTGGTTTGCTTTTCTCCCGTTTGTGGACGCCAGGCCTCCCTTTCCTCATGCCTTGACCCCTAAATCGTTATCCTAATGCCTTTAGCCAAAACTCCAGCTGTCACCAGCAGCTCTTCCTTAAGGAGATAAAAAGAGCCCAGAACAAGATCTGGGATCTCTCCCGTGCAGCCCTGACACCCTTAAGGCTCCAGGCTTGTGCAGCACTGGGGAAAATCTTATTTTCCTTCCCTGAGATGGGATTGCCCTGGACTTTGCTCCAGTAACTCGGGGCAGGCTGGAAGAAGTGCTCAGACACCTCCCAAGTGGCTCTGGCGGGGCAGGAGGTGTGTCCCTGCCTGGAGCAGGAGCATGTCCCTGCTTGGCTGGGACACCCTTGCCTTGACCTCTGCACTGGAGAAACACAATTCCATGAGCCATCCATGGAGCAGAGGGACCAGCCAGTTATTCCCATGGGACACCTGGGGCGGGTCTCTTTGACAGAGGCAAAACACAGAGTGAAGATGAAAAATCCTCAGTGAAAGTGTTCCTAGGCAGCTGCCTGTTCTGGATATGAATGGATAAAAGCAGGAAGCTCCTGAATTTTATTCCTTTGCCTTAGGTTTTTGTTATTTTTATATCCTCTGCTGAGAATCATTCAGCTCATTACACCTGCAGGGAGCAGGCTGCCTCTCAGACATCCTGCAAATCCTCCTGAGCTCTCTCTGGGCACATCCCAGAGCAGGACCACGAACTTAAATTTCCAGCCTACAACAGCTTGACCTGGCCTGTCTAAACCAAAGTATTGTGTTGGTTGCTCACTCGAAGAGCTAGATTTTTCTTCCTGTGCCTGCTGCTCCTCCCACCGTGCTGCTGCGGCATCGAGGAGGTCCCGGAGTGATGGGGAGCGGAGGCAGCGGAGAGAGCAGCCGGGCACGGTGGCTTGTGCCTGTAATCCAAGCTCCGGGGAGGCTGAGGCTGGCGGACCGCTGAGCCCGGGGGTTCTGGGCTGCAGGGGGCTGTGCCGAGCGGGCGTCCAAGCTAAGGCCGGCATCGATATGGTGGCCCTGGGGGAGCCGGGGGCCACCAGGTCGCCTAAGGAGGGGTGAACCGGCCCAGGTCGGAGACGGAGCAGGTCAAAGCTCCCGTGCCGCTCGGTAGCGGGATCGCGCCTGTGAACAGACCCTGGAGCGCAGCCCGGGTGACAGGGCGGGACCCAGCCTCTTTTGGCATCTTTGTCCCCTGGCCCCGCCTCTTCTGGCATCTTTGTACCCGGCCCCAGCCTCTTCTGGCATCTTTTCCCCTCGGACCCGGCCCCTTTGGCAGCTCTCCGTGCCACGGAGCGGCCACAACGCCAGGGAAAGGCAAAAGCGCTCGCAGGGATGCTCCTCCTGAAGATGCCGCGCCAGCCGCGCCCACCCAGGCGTGCTCAGGTTTTGGCGGGGTGTGTTGGGATTGGGATCGCAGCAGATGGAAGTGTTAAACTGGGAAATGCCGGTTTTCGGCAGGATTTCCCATCGCGTTTCTTGCTGCGGGTCAGTCCCACCCCTCCCTCAAACGCTGCCGCTCCAGACCGAGGCATTCCAGCCTCCGGGAGCGTCTCATTATCCAGCTCCGGCGGGTATTCACTGTCACAGCGCATTTGTGTCCTCGGCTCTGAGCTTTACGCTCTCGGGAAAACACTGGCAAATCGGGAAGCTTTGCTCTACGAGGAGTTTTTCCAAGCACGGCATCCCTGATCTGCTCTGGGCGGAGCTGTCCTGGGGATAGAGCTCCGTGCTGTGCCTCGCTTGGCTTGGAATGAAAGCAGAACACCGGGATGTGCCTCCTCTTGCTCCGAATGAGGGGTTTGGGCTTCCTCAGCAGCTTAAACCTCCTCAGAAAGCATTCCTGTCTATCCATGCGTTTTCAAACGTAAAACAGAGGGAGCTCAAGGACATTCCCTCAGTTCCCCACTGCCGCTGTGTGGCCAGGCAGAGCTCGCGCAGGATAGATGTCAGGGAATCTGCAGAATAGCTGGATCTGGTGGTTTGTGGCTGGGATCCGAGTGCTGGCAAGGCTGAAGTTGGGATTTTGGGCTGCACTAGTTGTGCTGGTGGAAGTTCAGTGCGGATGTGGTGCTCTTGAGGGTGCTGGGGTCGCCAGGTTGCCTAAGGAAGGGTGAACCGGCCCTGGCTGAGTTGGAGTGGGTCAAAATTCAGGTGTTGATCCACAGTGGGATGGAGCATGTGGGTATTCCCTGTGGCACAGCCCGGGCAGAGCAGGACCGTTCCCTTTTGCCTGGAACATGGGGCAGAGAGGGCTGGGGATGTGTCAGTGCTGAGGCATGAACAGCATGGACACAGGGGGAATCCCAGCCAGGACAGGGGGGAATCCCAGCCAGGACAGGGGGGAATTCCCATCAGGAGAGCGGAGCAGGAGCCACCTCCCACAGGGATTTCTGCAGGGGAAGAGAGAGGAACAGGGGGAAAAAAAATGAGATGTTTGTAAAAGGAGAGGGAGGAGACACAAAACCACTCTTTTACAGAAATTCCTTCATGTGAGAGATGCTCCTGATCTTAAATCCCACTGTGAATCTCTGGTAACAACCCCCAAACTGTGTAAGAAGTGAAGAATTGGGGTTTGTGCTGAGGATGGGAAGGGGGAACTCTTTCCTTGGCCTGGCTGCTTCCTCAGCAGGGAGAACTGAGTGTGTGCTGGAGGTGAGAGGGGGATGGAGGGAGAGGGGAAACGGGAGGGGAAGGAGAAGGAAAAGGAGAAGGGGAAAGGGGAAGGGGAAAGAGAAGGGGTAAAGACAAGGGGAAGAAGCAGGGGAAGGGAAAGGAGAAGGGGGAAGGAGAAAGAGGAAGAAGGGGAAGAAGGGGAAGAAGTGGAATGGGAAAAGGAAAGGGGAAGGGAAAAGGAGAAAAGGGAAGGAGGGAAAGAAGGAATGGGAAGGGGGAAAGAAAAGGAGAGAGGGGAGGAAAAGGATAAAGGGAAGGAAGGAGAATCAGAAGCAGCAGGAGGAGGAAGAAGAGGAGGAGGAGAAGGAAACCGAGGAGAATAAGAAGGAGAAAGAGGAGGACGAGAAGCAGGAGGAAGAAGAGTAGGAGAAGGCGAAGTAAGAGGAGAAGGAAGAGAAAGTGGAAGAGGAGAGGGAAGGAAGAGAAGGAGCAGCAGGAGGAGGAGCAGGAGCAGCAGGAGGAGGAGCAGGAGCAGCAGGAGGAGGGCCGGGGGCGGAGCGGGGCGGGTTCCACACAAAGCATCTCGCCGGCGGAGCGGGTTGGCAGCGCCGGGCGCGGTGGCGCGCGCCTGTAGTCCCAGCTGCCGGGGAGGCTGAGCCCGACGGATCGCTTGAGCCCAGGAGTTCTGGGCTGCCGTGCGCTGTGCCGAGCGGGCGTCCAAGCTAAGGCCGCCATCAATATGGTGGCCCGCGGGGAGCCGCGGGACACCAGGTTGACTAAGGAGGGGTGAACCGGCCCAGGTCGGAGACGGAGCAGGTCAAAGCTCCCGTGGCGGTCAGTAGCGGGATCGCGCCTGTGAATAGCCACTGCAGCGTAGCCTGGGCAACACAGAGACACGCGGGCTCCCCTTTTGCCCGCCCCGACACCACGCGCGCCCTTACCGCCCCGATAATGCNTTAGTCCCACACGGGACCCTCCCTTTTTGCCCCGTTTTGCCGCCCTCTCTCGTGGCTCTTTGGTCACACACGGACCCTTTTCTGTCACCTCCTGACCCGTTTTGGTCACCCCTGGACCCTTTTTTGTCACCTCCGGACCCTTTTTTGTCACCCTCGGACCCTTTTCTGTCACCCCCGGTCCCCGCTCGCCCCCCGTCCCCTCAGCACCCCCGCGCTCACAGCGCCTCCTGTCGGTCGCACGCGGCACGGCCCCGCCCGGCTCGGTCCTTGCGCGGCCGCGGAGCGCCGGGGATTGGCGCCGGGCGCGACCCGTAGCGCCCGTGGGCGCAGGCGCGAGGCGGCCCCGGACCGCCGGGAGCCGTGAGGGACCGGGAGCCGGGATTGCTGAGGGACCGGGAGCCGGGATCCCCGTGGGTCTCGGCGGGCGGCTCCGGCGCCATGAAGTCCCGCTTCAGCACCGTCGACATCCGCGCGGTGCTCGCCGAGCTGCGGCAGAGGTACCGGCATTCCCCGCCTTTTCGGCCCCGGGGAGCGGGGCCCGGCCCGGTGGGTCCTGGTCCTGTTCCTGGTCGTGGTTCTGGTTCTTGTTCTGTCGCCGCTCCCCCTTCTGGTTCTGGTCCTGGTCTTGGCCCGGCTCCTCCGCCCCGCCGTGGCCTCAGGGCTGTGAGGGCTCTGCTCCTGCATCGTGTCCTGCTCTCACAGCTCTGCCCTCCCTGGGCTCTGCGTGACCCCCTCACCCGCTCTGCCATCCCATTCCACCCCCTGCCATGGCAGGGACACCTTCCACTCTCCCAGGCTGCTCCAAGCTCCGTCCAGCCTGGCCTTGGGCACTGCCAGGGATCCAGGGGCAGCCACAGCTTCTCTGGGCACCCTGTGCCAGGGCCTGCCCCCCCTCCCAGCCAGGAATTCCTTCCCACTATCCCATCCAGCCCTGCCCTCTGGCAGTGGGAAGCCATTCCCTGTGTCCTGTCCCTCCATGCCTTGTCCCCAGTCCCTCTCCAGCTCTCCTGGAGCCCCTTTAGGCCCTGCAAGGGGCTCTGGAGCCTTCCCTTCTCCAGGCTGAACAATTCCCACCCAGCTCGGACCCTGTGGAGCTCTGACACGTTCCTGGTGTCCGGGGCACTCTGAATGTCCGGCCCCGCTCTGGAGGGAGTGACTGACACCCCCAGGCCAGTTCAGTGCTCATACTGGAATTACTGGTGCCCTGTGCTCGCAGAGGTGCTCCAGCATAACCAGTACATGTTGCATCCCTGCCACAAAGAGGAGGGCTGGCAGGAGCTGGCAGCTTTCTGCATTTTATCCATTAATATTAATTTCTCCCTCTCTTAATTGCCGTGTCTTAAGAGCAGCTTCTCCGTCTCTCCGTGCTTGTTGCTTCCAGCGCATTCCATCAATCTTCCTTTGCTGCCCTTTTGGTTACTCCTTGGTAATTTATATAGTTTGCTAATTTATCCTAACTTGATAATTTATATAACGTGGTAATTCATCATAGCTTGCTCTTCTGTGTGCTTTAATTGCTGCTGGGATTTTTCCAGCTGCTTGTGTTTTGGATTCTCCAAAGCATTCTGTGTTTTCCTTTTGGCAGCTTGTTGGGAATGAGAGTGCACAACGTTTATGATGTGGATAACAAGACCTATCTCATTCGCCTGCAGAAGTAAGAGCTTTAAATATCTTTATTTAAGAATTCTTTAGGAATGCCGTGTGAAAATTAGGGTTTTTTTAAATTGTCTGCAGTAATTCCTGACTTGTTTTCAGTGAAATTCTGCAGTTCTTTGGTAAAATGCAGTAATTTTTACCCGAAAAGTTCTCAGGAGATAGGATATGGAGAGGGAAGCACTGCAGAAAACACTCTGCGAACTGGTGGGTGGTGAGGGGTGGCTGCTCCTGTGCCACGAGGAATCACGGAATATCCTCATTTGGAAGGGATCCACAGGGATTTTGGGGCCCAGCTCCTTTGCTTTGCCCACAGGCCGGACTGCAAGGCCACGCTGCTGCTGGAGTCCGGGATACGCATCCACATGACAGAGTTTGAGTGGCCGAAGAACATGATGCCATCGAGCTTTGCCATGAAGGTAAACTCAGCAGAGTTTGTTTTTTAATGAATTGTTTGGATATCAGGAAGGAATGCTCATGTTCTGTCCTTGGAGGCAAGAAAATAGGGAAGGATTATCCCGGTGAATCCTGATCCAGCGGGTGGCTGAAGACAAGAGAAGAGCAAATGTGGGCTTGGGGTCACATCATTGATATTCAGTGAAACAGTGAATGTTTAAAGTCATAAAAACTACAGCTGATCTGCTGCATTTCTTCTGGACCTCCCAGATCTTCTAGAATGGTGCTCCAGCAAAATCCTCATCATTCCAGTTGGATTGTCCTAATTTTTAGGCACTGAATGCAGCACTCTGTGGTACAGAGCCCTCTGTTCCATCTGCTGGGCTTTGGGGGTTCTTACCTTGCTCCAGGCTGTTAGGCTGGGCTCCTGCAGGTGGATCCACAGGTAGATCCACAGGGATACAGCCTGGGATGACTCCCATGGACCCATTTATCCTCTGGGTGCAGCCAGAAATGACTCAGCAGGGATTCAGTGGGGTGGCTTTCCACGGCAGAGATGGATGCAGGGATAATCCCAGTTCTCCTTACAGAAGAAACTCTTGGGATTTGAACTAGCTGCTCCTTTGAGCTAAACAAACACCATGGAAAAAATGTCTTAAAGTTAAGAACTGGGATCGATTATATCTATAATTACAAAAATGAAGGCGTTACTTTGGTGAGAACCAACCTTTTTCCTCTGACAATACTTGAGTTAAATAGAGGGTGGTTGGTGCCTCAGGAGGGCTCTTTATCCGAGCCATTCCCAGATGTTTTCAGCACATCCCAGACGTTTTTCCCCCACCCCTGGCAGTGCCGGAAGCATTTGAAGACGCGGAGGTTGGTGAGCGTGAGCCAGCTGGGCATCGACCGCATCGTGGACCTGCAGTTCGGCAGCGACGAGGCCGCCTATCACCTGATCCTGGAGCTGTACGACAGGGTGAGCAGGGCTCCAGCTGTGTCCCCCCGGGGGCAGGGACACCAGGGTGGCCTCACTGAGGGTCCCCTGTGCCCCCAGGGGAACATTGTCCTCGCTGACCACGAGTACATCATCCTGAACATCCTGAGGTTCCGCACGGACGAGGCGGACGACGTCAGGTTTGCGGTGCGGGAGCGGTACCCGGTGGACAGTGCGAAAGCTGCTGTGCCTCTGCCAACTTTGGACAGGTGATTTCAGTTCCAGGGCTCTCAAACGGTGGGTTTGTTGGGATAAACCCAAATTCCTTGGAGCTGTGAAAAGCTTTGGTTCCTCACGTATTAGTTTTAGTTTCCTGTTTTTTAAGGCTGGAAATGTTTTCTAGCTTCTAAGCAGTGCAGTGTTGGTTTGTTGTTGTAAAACACGTTATTCTTTGGAATTGCAGCTCTGCCTTGTATCCTGCAGGTTAACTGAAATCATATCAAATGCACCCAAAGGGGAGCAGCTGAAGAGGGTTCTCAACCCACTCCTTCGTAAGTAACTGGGCTTTGTTCCAAAATGAAATGAAGTCAAGCAATGTGTGTTATGTCACTCTGGAAAATTTAAATAACTTATAGCAGAATCCTGGAGTGCTTTGGGTTGGAAGAGACCTCGAAGCCCCTCTCATTCCACCCCCTGCCATGAGCAGGGACACCTTCTAGCAGCCCAGGCTGCCTTGGAAAACAGAAATTTATTGATTCCAAGCCAACTGCACAGAGCTGAGCCTGCCCATGGTGCTGCAGGGATGAGAGCTGGGAGTGGCTCTGGTGGAGCTCTGGTTTGGGGCATTTTGCACCATCCTGGTACCAACCAGGAGCTCTAAGTGCAAAGTCAGGTTCTCCTGAGCACAGAACCAGATTTGTCTTGTGTGAGGTGGTCACAACAAAATTAGTTTTCCTCCTGACCTGGCAATGCTGATGAAGCAGAGAATTTCCTGAACAGCTCAAATCACACCTAAGCATTACTTTCCCCATCTCTTGATTCTCTTTTTCACCAGTTTTCCTTCTGTTTCTCTACCCTGGTCTCCTAAATAATTGCTATTACTATGTAATAATAATATTACTGTCTAACACTGTAAAATTGGTAATTATTGTCCCCCACTGCTCCCAGTTTTGCTGTATCCATGCTGGAATTTGGTATTTCTGATCCCATCACGTGGGAAACCTTGGCCTCACGTGGTGTTCCTGATCCCATTACCAGGCACAGCTGCTCCACTCTAAAATCCCCACCATTTTTCCCTTTGTGGGAATTTTGGCTGTTTCTCACTCCCTCCCACTTATCCATCCATGAAATCCACCCATCCCTCCTGCCCCTTCCCTGATTTTTGGCACTTCTCACACTCTTGTGTCCAGATTTTTTTTTTTCTAAATGCAAATTGTGAATATTTTCCACAGATAATCCATTATTTCTTTTTTTGTTTTAAACAGCTTATGGGGCCACCCTCATCGAGCACTGCCTTATAGAAGCTGGATTTTCTGGAGCTGTCAAAATAGATCAACATCTGGAAAATAAAGGTAAAATCTTTTGAAGGCTGGGCCACAAATGTGGGGATTTTTATGTCTGTGTAGTAGGTTTTTTTTCCAAAAAGGTGAGTAAAACTGTGGTTCTGACCACGTGGTTTTATTTTTTAGTGCTTTTAGCTCGAGGACCAGCCTTGTTTACATTAAAACTCTTGTTTTGTGCATGAATTGGAGGTGAAATATCAGATTCTTCCTGTAGTCTAAATGGTTTTATCATGAAACACCAGCTCACCCAGGAGGTGAGTTCTGGCTGTGCAAAGGGTGTTTGACAAGGAGAATTAACATCAAAGTCTCTATTTGTAGCAAACATTGGGGATTTGGTAAAGTAGCAGCTTTTCATTTAATGGGAAATTAAAGATTTGGGTAATAAAATCAGAATATATTTTCCTGCAATCTAATTTTTCCTCATGTGCTTTGTATTTGCCAGAAATCCAGAGGATTTTTTCCTTCCTGCTGGATTATGGTGCTGGAAAAAATAACTTCTCACAGCTTCTGCTTTGTGCTTTGCCTCTGCAGCCTTTGTTTTATAAAGTGCTGGTATTTGTGTGGCCTTTTTTCCCCCCCAAAACTTGAATAATTATATCCTAAAAGCACCTAAATAGATTTTGATATTAAAAACTCCCCAGATGTAAACTTAAACTCCTGTTTGAAGTGAGCAGTAATTGCTGGAGTGAAGCAGCAGGGATGCAACATTTCTGCTGTTTTATTTTTTTCTCTTTAGAAAACCTGGAAAAGGTTCTTTCAGCTCTAGAGAAAGCAGAAGAATACATGGCCCTCACTGCCAACTTCAGTGGAAAGGTGGGTCTGGGCTGGGTTATCAGTTATTTGGGATTCAAAAATTCAGGTGGCAAGCAGGAATTGCTCAGGATGTGCAATTCCTGGTGTTCAGGAATTTCATTTTAATTCAGGAATAAAAATTGCTTCTTTCCAACAGGGGTGGGCAGTAATTAAATAAGGCACAGGAAGGTTGTGGAAATCCTGGGAGATTTGCACTTGGGCTTTAATAAATAATATTAAAGTAGTAATTTACTTTATTAAATTACTGCTGGAATAATACAGTAATAAATTCTGCACATAAAGTGTGCATTTATGGGACAGTCCTGAGAGTTGGGAAGAAATTCACTTGTTTTTCCAGAAGAAATTGGAGTCAAGACAAGCCAGTGGGGCAGGGATTCACTCAAGCACGAGGTTCCCTGCTGGAATTATTTACTGTCTCATGCTAAATCTTTTGATACAAAAATGATATTTTTGTGTTCTTTCAGGGTTATGTTATCCAGAAGAAGGAGAAAAAGCCAAGCCTGGAACCAGACAAGCCAGCAGAAGATATCTACACGTAAATATTTGAAGTATTTCTCCCCTTTTTATTCTACTGGTCTGCATAACAGAAATTAGTTTTCAGGTGATAATATCAAATGTGTATTTTACAGATATGAGGAATTTCATCCTTTCTTGTTTTCTCAACATTCAAAATGCCCCTACTTGGAATTTGACTCATTCAATAAGGTACAGTGCTTTTGCTGATGCTGTACTTAAGTGCTTGAATTGACTGCTGCTAAAAGGAGTAATTAGAATAAAAAGAGTGATTAAAACATAGTGCAGGGGTTATTAATGAAAGCAGAGACCTTGGAAGGGATGATTCGTTTTGTGGATAATTGTTTGATGAGAAAAGGCCAACTCCACCAGGGCCTTGAGGCTGCAGCTGGGCAGTGCTGTGTCCTGGAGCTGAGTGTGGAACCTGTGAGGGAGGTGGATGTTTGCAGGCAGAGAATCCCTGGAATCTGAGGTGTCTCTGGAGTTACCAGTTGTGACAGACATCACCTTTACACTTTTCCTGGTGCTGCTCTGAAAGCCTCAGGCCCCTGGTTTGGTGTTTCCTTGGGCGTTGTCCTTCCTGCTCCTCGACTCGTTAACGTCTGGAATCATTAATTGCCTCTCGTTCCTGACCTTGATCTCCAGAATTCCCATTTCATGTTCCTTCCCTGCTTCCTGGCTGAATTCTTGTCATCTCCTTCAGTGATCACAGAGTCCCAGAGTGGTTTGGGCTGGGAGGGACTCAAAGCTCATCCCATTCCAGCCCTGCCATGGGCTGGGACACCTCCCACTGTCCCAGGCTGCTCCCAGCCCCAATGTCCAGCCTGGCCTTGGGCACTGCCAGGGATCCAGGGGCAGCCACAGCTTCTCTGGGAATTCCAGCCCAGCCCCTCCCCACCCTCCCAGCCAGGAATTCCTTCCCAATATCCCATCTCTCCCTGCCCTCTGGCAGTGGGAAGCCATTCCCTGTGTCCCTCCATCCCTTGTCCCAAGTCTCTCTGATGATCTAAACAGCCCCAAACCTTCCTCATGTGCTTTAAGCACAGCTGCAACACCAGGAGCTGTTCTTAGGCATTCTGGGTGTTTGTGGGGTTTTTAACTGACCCCATGAAGCAGCAGGAATTCAGGGCAGACAGATCTGGCTTTGCAACCATTTAATCTGAACCAAAGCAGCTTCTTTTGCATGATTTCTTAGCAGAAAAGGTGAGCCACAGTTTGGTCACTTAATTCCCTGTGTGTTTGCAGTGAGACACAGCCCCGAGTGCCTCACTGGGCTCATCCCACGGGAAGGGAAACGGAGAAAGCTCCTGGAGGTTGTTTCAGCCTCTCTCACCTCTTTTAGTGCTTTGCAGCCACTTCTTTGGAGGGACCCTGCTCTGCCTGCCCTAAGCCAGGCCAGCCTGGAGATTCTCCAACCTGATTCTCTCTTGCAGGCAACAGACGAGTTCTACTCCAAGCTGGAGGGGCAGAAGATTGATCTGAAGGCCTTGCAGCAGGTGTGTCCTGATCCAGGACTGGGGCAGCTGGGGTGGCTCCTGGATTTCCAGAGGTTTCACTTGCTTCTGGCAGTGATTATTTATATTTATATTTATAT
>VZRR01004889.1:1701-14607 GCA_013398015.1 Oreocharis arfaki
GGCCAAGGCCAGTGTGCATGACAATGTCTCTCAGGTGTCACAGCCACCTCCGCACATGGGGATGGGTGGAACAGCCAGATATTGGGCTTCGCAATCCCAGCCTACACCTCAACAATTCCAAGGAACAGGACTGAAGGGAAAACCCGGGCAAGAAAAGAACTCACACAACTTTCCAGGCTCACACACTGTGCAGTAGAGGTGGGTCGCCAGGAGGAACTCTGCACAAGGCTCCTGCCAGCTTGGGGGGGACCCAAATCTTGGCATCATCACTAAAGCTGCACCCAAACCCTCAGTGCCAGTCAAGCCATGCTGGATGTGTCAAATCAGACGTGCTCCAGGCAGGAGCTGGTCACATTGCTGGTGGAATCAACGTCCTACCACAGACCTTCACTGGACGACCCTGGTGATTCCCTTCAAGTGAGCACCCTTTAAAAGCCAGAAGGAACAGCTGCATACACAGGAAGGGGAAACTGAGGAAGAAAGAGAAAATCAGTTCCTTTCATGAGGATTCACCTCACTCACTCTAGAAAGTGAATTTAATTCCTATCACAACACCGAATTCCACTCTCCTGGACACAGAAACTAACCAAGGCACAGATTGAAAACAGAACCACCTGAGGCAGCTCCTTGTGAGCACAGTTTACTCCTCCAATTGGAATGATGTTGGGCATCAAAGGCCTTGGATATTCTAAGACAAATTCTGACCTCGTGAGCCAAACTGAAGCCTGGCGTAAGAGATCTTGCACAGTCATGTCCCGCTGCAGGAACTCTGAAGCCAGTTTTGAGTAGGGTTGAAAGGCAAAATCACAGAGAAAAAGATCTGGGATATCATGGAGTAGATTCTTCACGCGCTGGAGAAAGGTCATGCGGTCTGTAAGTTGTGTAAATCCCCTGGGCACATAGGAAGAGGGCCTTGGACACTGAGCGGCTTCAAAATCTAAACCACATGGGATTCCTCATAAGAAATACACAGCAGGAAGTGAAAGACACTGCGCCAGGATCGCCCCACAAGGTACAAAAGGGTCTGTAAGGAGGGCATCAAACTTGCTCTCCTCAAGGTACCTGATGAGCTCTTTGTTTTGCAGGAGATGTCCACAGCTGGCGACACCAAAGTTAGTGATCCTTTTAATACCTTTGTATGCTTTAACAAATCTTTCCAGAAATGATCCTTGTTCAAATGAAAAATGAAAAAATGCCTGGAATTCTTTCTTCAACTCTTCCTCTGTGTACGAGACCGAATATCTTTTCAACACAAAGTTCTTTGATGGTTTGATCTGCATAGTGACCTCCGGTGCCACCACAACCACCTCGTGTCCCTTCTGCCCAAGGATGCCCACCACTTCCTGCATGCTGAGCCAGTGGCTCCCATCCACCGGCACCACCAGGAGCTTCCCAGCAGCTGCCAGACCCAGCAGGGACAGGAGCAGAACCACGACTCGTGGAGAAACCCTGAGCCCTGGGGCCATTCCTGCAGGGATCAGGTGAGTGCCTCCACAGAAGATCCCCAGCTTAGTGATTTTAAGTCTCTGGCTTTTATGGATCGTCTTTAGACTTATTTGCATTTGGTAAATGTATAAACATGGACATGGCAAAGACGGCAGATAATCTGTTAAAGTTCAGACACAAATCAAGGTAGGAACTGCCCTGGGAATCTCCCCCCTCTTTGTATTGGAGGAACACCGGGTTAAGGGGAATGCTGCCTGGTTACGTGGGGAGGACGTCAGGAAGTCCAAGGTGCAGCTGGAGCTGAACGTGGCAAGGGGTGAAAATAACGACAAGAAGGGCTACTAGAGGTCTGTCAACCAGAACAGGAAGGTGAAAACAAGTGGATCCCCCCCGACAAGCAAGGCTGGGAAACTGGTAACAATGGACAAGGTGAAGGCAGAGGGACTCAAGAACTTTCTTGCCTCAATTTTCACTGGCAACCTCTCTTCCCATACCTCTCGAGTGGATAGACAGAAAGACGGGGCTGAGGGAGCAAAATTCCCCCCACTGTAAGTGAAGATCATGTTGGTGACCACTTGTGGAACCCAAATATAAGGGCAACCTGATGACCCAAACACATGAGACCCCATGAAATGCATCCCCGAGTCCTGAGGGAATTGGTTGATGGAGTTGCCAAGGCACTCTCCATGATATCTTAAAAGTCCTGGCAGTCAGATGAAGTCACAGTGACTGGGAAAAAGGGAAACATTGCAGCCACTTTTAAAAAGGACAGAAAGAAATCCTCTGGGAGCTACCAACCTGTCAGCCTCAGCCTCGTGCCTGGGAAGATCGTGGAACAGACCCTCCTAGAAGCTTCTAAGGAAATGAGGGATCCTTCAACAAACTATCTGCTCAAAAAAGCTAATTAACAGATCATTTTCCGAGCAAGACTTTTCAGTGTGAGACAACTCCTCCCCTCCCGCCAGCCCATTTTGTTTTCTGTCTGCAAAAGATTAGAAAAAATATTAAAGCTTCACATGGGAAATGGCCTGGATCCTTCATCAGTTTCATGTCATGACACTGTGAGGAAAATGAAAAATTGGCTCTCAAAGTTCATTTCCCTGCAAGGCCTCTTCTTGGAAGGATGGAGTAGGGGCTGGAAGGAGGAAGGACATGGGCGTGGCTTTGGCCAGCTGTAGTTAAAACTGATTTAGCAACTCAGAAATAGCATTTTAGATCAGTCTGGGAAGAGTTTGCCTCTGGGCCATGAAAGCAGACAACATTAATGCACAGACAGGATTTGTAGACAAGCCCTAATTATGAAAATTATTGCACAGAAGTAATTTTGACAACAGAATCATTTTGTATGGAGGTCGACAGCCTACACCAGAACATTTTAAAGGAGATTTATCAAACGACTGCAGCTCTAGGCACACCCTGTGTAGGGAAACATTTGGGAAGGTAGCATAAAGCTCTTGCAGCTGCAGATGCTGCCAGAGCAGCCAGAACATTATCTACCACTTGGTGCATTACGATGCTTCATTTCTAAATTATGAAAGGCTGGGTCTATTAACCAAAAAGATTCCCTGTTTTTAAAAATCAATTGTGCCAGTAAAACCAGTTCATGGACACAATGATAGGCACACAGAGAATTTGCAAAGAGCATTAAACATTCATAGATTTTACCATGGCAATCACTGACCTGAGATAGTGGCTTTTTCTTTCCGCAGTTTATACCTTCAGTGAAAACTATGTTGGGCATCACTGGCATGGGATACTCAAACACAAAATCTGTTCTTTCGAGCCAAATGGATCCATGGCATAAGACCTCCTTCACTGTTACTTGTTGGTGAAGAACATTTGAGGCCAGAAGTTCAAACGGCAAATAGGCAAAACTGCAAAGAAAGGAATCTATGGACTTGGGAACTGAGTTTTCCACATGCTGGATAAACGTCATGTGGCCTGACCTGTCTGTCAATGTTCTTGGCACATAGGAAGGCAGGTCTGGGCACTGAGCAACCTGCAAATCCGAACTGCAGGGAAATCCCTGGAGAGAGAAAACAGACGGGACAGAGAGACGCAGAGCCAGGATTTGTCCACATGGTACAAGAGGATCCGTGAGAACAGCATCGAATTCACTGCTTTGGAGATACTGCATCAGATCCTTGTTGTGCAGCAAACTGCTGCAGGAGGAGGTGTAGAGGCTGGAGATGAGCTGGACTTTTTCAAGGAGAGCAGTAGTTCTTTCACGGAAAGGTTTTCTCTCAAAGAGATCATTCCCAAGGGAGCGCACGCGTGCTCTCAGCTCCTCCCTACACAGGGGCACCGGGTACCTTTCGAGGGCGTGATATTCGGATGCCTCCACGCTTGAGTTCCCTTCTGGTGCCACGGTGACAATTCGGTGGCCTTTCTGGCTGAGGGCCACCAGCAGTGAGCGCAGGCTGAGCCAGTGACTCTCATCCATAGGCACCACCAGCAGCTTCCCACCGCTGGCCGAGCACAACAGGGACAGGAAAAGCAGAACCCCCGCCGAGGCTGAGGAGCTGTATTTACCCACAGGAGCCATGCTCCTAGAAATCCAAACTGCTCATCCCCCCCAACCTAGCAGCTTTTAAATACAGCCACAGCTCCCTGCCAGGTTCCCACAGTCCCCCTTAACGACCCGGCTTTTCCAGCAGAACCATTCTCTGGTAACCATTCAAGGTATTGATGAACGATTTAAGTGATAAAGGGATTTGGGCTGGGCAGAACTGGGCTGGGTATGCGAGGCTCCCTTCCACTTCAATCTGTGCTGATTGATGCTAGATTGAAAATAAAATCAGGCTTTGACCAAATAAAACCCCGAGAATAGTGCTGGCACTTGGAAGTAACCAGGCTTGCTGAGGGCAGGTATTAAAATGCTTCATAGCTTTCCTTCTTTTTGAGAAGCATTTTACAGCTGTTCTGAAATGCTTGGCGAGTTTATGTTTAAAATCATAAAATTGTGCCACTCTACAGCACAGTATCTGTGTAAACCCTTATGAGGAGGCGCTGGGATTTACACATGGCTCGTCACTGGAGCCAGGAACACCACCAGGTACGAACTGAATCCACGGGAGCAGCAGATAAGTTGGCATCAGTGAGGGAAAACCACTGAGTTGATGCTGTCACGCACAACGCTCCTTGTTCTCATCCTGACCTATCTCTCTCAATCGTTTCCTTCTTCTAGGAGCAGTAGGAAGAAATCAGGAGTGAATAATCAGTATTTCTGCGATAAATATTGCTGCTGGACTGTGATCCTTACCCCCCGAAAGAAAAAAAAAAAAAGAGAGGGAGCCTTGCCTTCAGAGAAGAGTTTGATTCCAAGCTGGAGCTGCTCCATGGCTTTGCCTGCAGGCAGGGTGTCCTGCTGCTTTCCCAGGGGATCTGCCTGGCTTTGTCCCTGAGGAGCTGTTAAGCAGCTCTGATGGACGGAACAGATAGGAAAAAGCACTGCCCTGATGAAAGGGGCTCGAGAACAATTTGAAAGAGACTTTCGTGAAAAAGCAGAGCAAGAGAAACAATCAACACAATGCTGGCATTGGGGAAGTTCCAGGAGTAAAGCAAAGCCCGAGGGCAGGGAAGATTGGCTCCTGGGGAAGGTGTGAAAAGCAAATCTCATTTCTTGTGAAGCTTCACTCATTCATGTTCACAGAAGCCTGTGGGTTTGAGGGAAGAGTGGTGCCCGGCAGGAAGAATCCATTCCCAAGGGCTCTGGGAAGGCTGGCAAGTGAAAAAAGTTCGAGGGAAGAAGAGAGGAGAGTTCGTTGATTTTTAAGTAACGCTCACAAAGATAAAACTTTATCGTTTTCAGGAAACTAAGTGATTTATTGCCGAGACAGCAGGATGACACTAACTACAGATCCATCATTATTGAGGAGCGTTCCCTACTCCTTTATCTCCTCTTCCAATCAGTCCCTGGCTTCACATGAGATTTCTACTGACAGCATAAGCCAGCAAGGATGCACATCACAGGCAGCAAGCAGCTAATGAACATCCTGAGCACCACTGAGCTAATCAGGGGCTTTTAAGACCACAAACTCCCCAGCAATCACCCATCAACATTTCCCCGTCCAAACTGGATGTGTCCTAAAATAGCAGCCGAGACTTCAGCTGTTTGTCATGGAAGCTGTTAGACCAAAACCTTCACCACAAAATATGAGCCTTTGACTCAAAAACTGCTGATGCATACAAGAGGACACACACGACCCAGTGAGTTATTTTTCTGACTAGATAAGCACCTAATGGTCCTGAAGAAATATTCTCCTGCCTCTTATGTGAGGCAAAGAATTATTGGAAGAGCTGTTATGATTCACCAGCCCTTTTTGGCATTAATTCCTGCCTGAGGATTTGTGTGCCTGATTTCAGCTGGAATTAAACACAGCATAGCACATGATGCGCTCACCAAACAAAGTCCCCTTTTGCCAGGCCCAAGGAAAGGAGGTGGAATCACGTCTTGTGCTCCTGGTCTGGTTTTTATATAGATTGGCTGTACAGAAAGTCTTAAGGTAAATTATACCCTTAGGCAGAATCTCAGAATGGTTTGAGTTGGAAGGAACCCTAAAGATATTTCCCATTCCCCCTCCTGCCATGGGCAGGGACACCTTCCACTATCCCGGGCTGCTCCAAGCCCCATCCAACCTTGCCTTAGGCACTGCCAGGGATCCAGGGGCAGCCACAGCTTCTCTGGGCACCCTGTGCCAGGGCCTCCCCACCCTCACAGGAAGAATTTCTTCCCGATATCCCATCCAATCCTGTCCTCTGCCAGTGGGAAGCCATTCCCTGTGTCCCATCACTCCAGGCTCTTGTAAACAGGCTCTCTCCAAGAGAGAGATAAGATACATCCCTATCAAATACCTCACTGGATCATGAAGGTGTGTGACTGCCACAACCCTTCCCAGCCAGCCACTGACCTGAGATAAGGGCTTCTTCTGTCCACAGTGGATGCCTCCAATGAAAACCATGTTGGGCATGATGGGCATGGGATACTCAAAGACAAAGTCGATTCTCCTCAGCCAGATGGATCCATCACTTAAAAGCTCCGTCATTGTCACCGGTTTTTGGAGGAACTCCGAGGCCAGCTCTTCAAATGGGCCATAGGCCATATTGCAGCTGAAATACTCGGAAAGGGCAATCAGGAAGTTCTTCACCCTCTCGGAGAAGGTCATGTGGTCCGTGTTGACCGAGAACACGCGTGGGACGTAGGACGGCGGGTCCGGACCCTGAGCCGCATGAACATCGATGGCACATGGAACCATGCGCAGGAAGAAAACACTGGGGATGGAGAAGCGGCTGGCAATGATCTGCCCACAAGGTGACACAGGATCCGTGAATACGACATCAAAGTGGTTGTCTTCAATGTACTTCATCACGTCCTGGCTGTACAGCAAGGACTTGCAGGCAGATTGAAATATGGCCCCCATCTTCCAGTATTCTTGCAAAAGCTTCCAGAACCTCAACAGGAAAGGCTCTTCGTTGAAAGAATTTTTAATAATGGAGCGTATGAGTTCTTCCATATTCTCCTTTAACGGCACAGGGTAGGTTTTCGTCTCATAGAAATCCGCGGAGTCGATCAGGAATGTGCTGTCCGGTGCGACGACCACGATTTCATGCCCTCTCTTGCTCAGCTCCACCAGCACTTTTCTCATGCTGAGCCAGTGGCTGCCCTCCATGGGGATCACCAGCACCTTCCCGGCGGTGGCCGGGCTCAGGAGGCACAGGAAGGGGAGAAGAAGTGCCACCAGCATGGTGTGGGCTGTGCAGAGAGGAACCCTTGCACAAGAGAGGCTGGGGTGCTCTGCCGGCTTTTGTAGCCGTGCTCCACCTCTGCCCTTTTGACTCACCTCCTATTTCACATCCTCAAGGCTTTGCACGCAACAAGGTCAAGGGAGGGCAGTAAATGATTACCAAAGGTTCAGAGAAGGTTTGGACTTCAAAGGTGGCCTTGCGTGAACCAAGAAGGGTGTGTCACCTTCACACATGCCAAGCTCAGGTTATGGGCTCAATGCCGCCTTCTTCCCTCAGCAGGAGCCCGGTTCTGTGGCTCTTCTTGCCACCAGCCCACCACCCCCAAGGTCTGATGACAAAATGCAGGGAAAATACGTGGAAAAAAATGTACCCACAGAGTGGCTGGGCAGAAACAGTGCTGGCCCTACATGGCAGGACTGTTCCTATAAAGAGAGCACTGAAGGGACCCTTTTCCATCAGTGCCACTGAAGGCTGACAGGGTCGTCACAGACTGAAGTAATCTAGCATTTTTTAAAAGCATTTTGTTTTCTAAAGAAACTGATGCAAGACACACAGTGAAACGTAACTTACAGTAAAGATAAATATGAGAAATCAGTGTTATGGTACCTGGGTTTTGGGTTTTGCTTTTTTTTCGATAGCCAAAACCAGTTGGCACCCCTGAGAAAAATCAATTTTTCTTAAGCAAACTTGCATTTTTTCAAAGATAAGCAGCCAACTGAGAATCTTTCCTCATCTCTCCATGTAACTCGCATCTAACCCCTTATCTTATCAGGTATAAAATGAAGTTGCAAAAGAGCAATTCACCCTTGCACCCCAGATAACAAAAGCCAATACCACCACTCCAGTTCACAAAGTCATGGGTCGTTCACGGCCAATGAAGGGTCAGTTCACGGCCCAGTGTTGGGGTCAGTTCATGACCTCAACCCTGTGTGTCCGGATCTTTCTTGGTTATATATTGCTGGGGGTTTAATATTGGTGAAAACCTCTCATAAAAGTTTATAAGCAGGTGAATATGGGAAGCAATTTCCTTCTCCAGGGCATTCCGGGCTCTACATCCTTGCTGGAGCTTTCTTTCCCATGCAGTTTCTGCGTATTCCTTCCCAAGCCTTGGACTCTGCTGAGAGCCTGCCTTCCAAAAGGAGCATCAACTCCATCACCCACACCGATCCCAACACGGATTAACTTAATGGGAATTTTCCAACAGCTCAGAGGAAGGAGATGCACAGAAGACTGGCCACAACCTCAGACAAGGCTGCCAGATGAACATTGGAAGGTTGGTACACAAAAGCCCGAAGGGAAATTTAGAGAAGATATCCATACCCAGAAAAGCTTAAAACCTAATTCGATAATCTACAAAAGAAGGGGAGGATTGAATTGAAAGAGGATTTCTTTTGGGGTTAGATATTGACACTTTGACAAAAAAGGTAGATGGAAAGGAATCGATCTGGTTGATGGCTATGATAGGAAATAGGCAAAATCTTCAGTCCTATAACCTTCACTGTGGATAAAAGGAGAAGGGATATATGGAAGTATGGACAGACAGTCCACAAGACAGCTGGGAAAGGAAGACACCAAAATTCTTTGGTTTAACAAAAGGTCTTATAATTTCCACAAAAGCTACATGTCACTTTAATTGTCCTAACTGAGCTTGAGAAGGCTTTAGGTTTGCCAGGATATGATATAATCTGAATGCTGGATATTAGGAAATAACATTTCTGCATCATGCAGGATTTATCTCTTTAAACACCAAGCTGTTGTCAGTCAGGATTTGGCGTAAGGATCTGAGGGACATCCCTTGCCCAGGATGGTGGGGGCTTGGAATGAGATACTCTTTAAGGTCCCTTCCAACCCAAACCGTTCTGCCATTCTATGATACATTTATATTTTTGCCTTTTCAACATAAAAAACAACAAAAAAATTGTACCTGAGACAGTTTTTTTTTCTGAGCACAGTTAATCCCTCCGATAAAAGCCATGTTTGGCATCACTGGTCTTGGGAACTCAAACACAAAATCATATCTCATCAGCCAGAAAGATCCACGGCTCAGGAGTTCTGTCGCTGTCATTTTCTTTTTGAGAAGCTCATATGCAAGTTCTTCAAAGCTATCATAGATAGGCTTACAGTAAAAGAGCTCCAGCAGATCGACCAGCATGTTCTTCACCCGTTGGGAAAATGTCATGCTGTCTGAATTATCCAAGAATAATCTGGGGACATAGGAAGGAGGGCTTGGACACTGGGTAGCAGCAGAGTCCATTCCACAGGGAAAGCCCCGCAGGAAGTAGACTGAAGGAACGGAAAGATACTCAGCCACCAGGGGCCCACACATCAGGATGGGATCCGTGAAAACCACGTCGAATTTGCTCTCTCTCAAGTACTGCATCAGCTCCTCGTTCTGCAGAAGGCTCTTACAGTTGGTGAAAAAGATCGAGGAGAGTTCTATCGTGCTTTGATACGAGGTAAGAACAACATTCAGGACAGATTGTTCAATAAAATGAGCATTGACAAAGGTCTTGAGCATTCCACCCAAGTATTCGTCTGTGTAAGGTATTGGATACACTTTCACTGTGTAATTCTGAGGCTCCTTTGACTTCATATACAGACTGGTTGAGGGTACAACTACAACAACTTCGTGCCCCTTTTGCTGCAGTTTCTCCACTACTGGGCGCATGCTGAGCCAGTGACTCCCGTCCTGAGGTACCACCAGGATCTTTCCGCCTTCAGCCAGGCTTAAAGATGATGCCAGGAGGAGAAATATCCACGTACCTTGGTAAAAAAGAGCCATTTCGGTGGCAGCGAACCAGAGCGTTCTGCTCCGGAGTGATCCACGCAGTCGTTTATATGACAGTCCATGCAAATAAGCAAGGAATTTATTGGCTGAAGAAATTACTATTTAACTTCCCAATACAGTCATGGTTAGCCTGTGATATTGCCTGTGTTTGTGGAAGGGAAGCCATGTCCTTAGAAAAACATTTGTACTTTCTGTTAATGTTTAAGCTTGGAAGTCTGTTGGTATGTGACACTAAGAGCAGAGGTGTCATGTTGTAGCAATAATTGTGGTTGAAACCACTCACCTGGTAAGTAGTCGGTGAGCAAATACTAAAAATACACCCAGCAGAACGGATGCAACTCCATTCCTGAGGACACGAGGCTGATGTTAAATTCCCACCCCCTGGAAGCAGCCAGACCTGCACCTCTTATGAGTACATCACAGGCACCAGGATGTACCACACGATCCCAAATCTGAGAAGAACAATCCTGATTGGCTTTTTTCCTCCTGCTACCACACCAAAAAAATGAACTAATTGATGGATTCGAGGCGAACAAAGGGGAAGGAGGCCGGCACAGGGACACGAAGGAGGAGTCTTGGTCTTTGGTTGCTGTCTTGAAAACCTTTTTTATGTATTGTGAGCAAGACAAAATCTAGGAGAAGGTGTGATACCTTTCACTAATCCCACTTACGCACACACACGTGGAAAACCCCCACAAGCAAACCAGCCTGCCGAGCTCCTGTCCTCTCACAGACACAGGTAAAGCAAACAACCACATCCAGGTGTCTCCTGGACCTCTTCAGCCATGAGCTCCTTCCCTCTCCCACACTCCTTTCTGAGCAGCCCAACTTTGATGAGGAGAGATCCTTTCGCGATTAAATTAGCCAGGAATTCAGTTGGACCTGTGGGTTTGAATCCACTCACAAGGAGGCACAAACAGTCCCTAAAGTTCACATTTCCTGAGGGAGGAACTGATTGCTGAGGTGTTATGAATAAAATTAGGCGGTAGTAGCCCTGCTTGGGTTTGATTAGGGTGGTGTGATCCCTTGTTTGCTGCCATTCACTGCAATTCCATGGAGCCCTGCAGCCAACAGAGGCCCTCAGGGCTTTGCTGCAGGAATGTTTTGTCTTTGTGCGAGTAGAAGCAATGCCAGAGCGAAGTCTTTTGGGTGGTGCTAAGGAAGAAGTCCTTGTGATGAAAAACTATCATTAGCACAAAGTTTTTCCTGTTCTTTTTATAAGTGATGGTGGGATTCCCAGCATCCTCAGACTGGAGAAACTAATCCTTACAGCCTTAGGCAAAGGGATTTGTTTTATGACACCCAAAGGGTTCTGGGACTGCTCTGAGCAGCTCCACACTGACATGGAGGAACCACCCTTAGACATGGAAAAACAGTTTCTGGAGAGGGACAATACAGGAGAGGTGGGAGCGGGCACAGAATGAAAGCAGGAGACTGAAGAGATTTCCAAACCATTTACATAAAATGCAGGAAATCGGAATGCAAAGGGTTTATTGCAACTGCTGTGACAAGAGCTGACCAAATTAACTTGGAAGTTGCTACTTGGTGTGTTTTCTCCTCTGGACTTGATTGGATTTTCAATGGCAAAACCAGTTGGCGGGAAACAGCCAATACAAGATAATTTCCCTTGACATTAACAGAAGAAGTCTCTTGATAGGATGGCCACGCTTTCTTATGGCCTCCACAGACTCCCTACTTTTTGTACCAGACCATCAGAGCAAAAACTGGGGGAGAAGTGAGGCAGCAACAGGGCACGAGAAATTAGAGGCAAAGGGAGAACAGATAAAGGATGAAATTCTTAGATTAGCAGAGGCTCAGATGAGGTCAGATCTAAGTTGGGTAATTACTATTGAGAAAATTAACAGCCAGGCTCATTTTTCAAAGCAACAGATAAGTTTTTATGTGTTTGTTTTTCATTATGAGTAGCAAAGGGCACCTGGATGCTTCTCAGCTCTGAAGGGTGTGGTGCTCATTAACAGCTCCTGTTTTATGGGCAAAGAAGGAGCTGAGGAATTGAGGGTTTCAAAGGTGAGAGAGAGTCAGGTGCCTGCAGGGAGGAAAGCTTCCCCCCCTGGATGCTAAAGGACATCAAAGCTCCGGTGAGCCAGGACTGCAGGTTTGTTTTCCCCTCAGAAGTGATAAAACTTGTGGGGGTCATTCCAGGGAGTCTCCTGGAGCTCGCAGGGAGCAATGGAGCAGCTCTCCAGGCTTATCCATGGAGGAATCCTCGTGTAATTGAACCCAGACCCTTTTCTTGGTGCTAAGCAGTGTCTGGCAAATGCAGGTTGGTGGCTGCTGACAGGAACCTGCCTGATTCTCCCTCAGGTTTTTCACAGTGTGGAGATGCGCTGACTTTAGGGGAAAAACAACCCGTAAAAGCAATTATAGGAGTTGGAAAGGAATTGAAATTTTTGTGAGAGCAAGAAGCAAACCACAGAACACATTTCCAGGGCAGCTGTTTCCTAAGACACAAATAGAGACCATGTGAAAATGAGAGGATGTGATCCTGAAATAAATGTCTGTATCCTCAGAGAAGTGTGACACTGAAGGCTGCCCAGGTAACTGGAATTGGAATATTTCCTAGCCCTAACTTCTGTAGGGGGAATATCAATTTATTTGATATTTGTAAATCTGATACTCTGACAACCATTCTAGGGTTCTGTGCATAGACCACTATCAAATACTGTACACATATTGGAGAAGGCGTTCTAATTTAAACAGTAGACAGAGTTCTTGCAGAAAGGGAAACCGAGAGACCAGCTGATATGAGGGGATATTTGCAGCCCCGCAGTATCCCCTCTGATGTGAGGGGATTTTTGTTGAAAGAACTGTGTTTTACAGCTTCTTCAGTATCTCTTCTGTAAAATTGCTGCTGAGACAGGTGCCCGTGCAAAGTGCGGGACAAGAGGAAATCAGCCTGAGGCACT
>VZRR01004890.1:0-60836 GCA_013398015.1 Oreocharis arfaki
AAAAAAAAACTATATGATCAAATAAATATATCTCTACCTTGATTTTCATTTATCTTACCTCCATAAAGAAACTGGGCTTGGTGCCAGCATTACTATGTGAAATGACTTTCCCTCACATTCAGCAAAATCTCTCTTGATACTGAGTCTCAGAGGAATATAATATGGATTCAGTCCTCCTCAGCCTTTTTACTCATAACCTGCAGGCATTTTCTTTAAAATAGTGTCAAAATTCAATAATGCTAATAGAAGGTGTAAATTCCTGGTACAAAGAAATGTGAAGCGTAAAACATAGATGCAGAAAACCAGCCCACAACTTGCACTATAGTGCTATATAGCCCACTCTATAGCCCACTATATACTTGCACTATATAAGTTATGATTCATTACCCTGAGTTTGTGATTAGCCAATATCTGCCTGTGATTATGGTGGTGTCCTCAGTTATGGTTATGCAATCAAAAGCACATTACGAAATTTCCCATCCTCAGATTAAATGCAGGCGAGTCTCAACAGAGGATTGGGACTTAGCTTACTGAATTATCAATGTGGGGGAAAAAAAGTCAAAATTCAAACTCCGAGGGCTTGGCGCTGCTGAAGTTACTGAACAACCACTTAAATCTCCTGATGCAGAAGCTGCGCTCCTAGTGAGTACCATCCATCTCCACACCATCGCCTTCCTAGTCAAGGCTTATCCTATGCTTCCCAGTGCCAAGGCACTGCAGCGTCTGGGGCTCCCTGGGACTAGGAATGCCATGGACTTGCCAGGGTGGGTCATGACAGGGTCTGGCAGCCAGGATTATAAACCCACTGGGATGTTTTAAACACTGACAGTTCATTAATGCTCCTGCAGTTTTCCTACGGTTTCTCAGAAAGAGAAACTTTGTCAAAGTTGAATGAAAAAGATTGTAAGGTAGCAAGCTACTTTTTGCAGCACAGAGCCACAAAAAATACTTCAAATTTTCCACTAATAAGCATGATTACAAAACAGATTCAAGGTCTTCTGTCATGCAAAAGCTGCATATCTGTATCACAGTGCCATTTCATGCTATCTCAGCACAGAACCCTATACTTGGACACTGTGAATGGCAGTTTCTGTTTGAGGCCTTGCAAGAGCTAAATTTCTTGCTGTTAACACACCATAAGCCAAACTTCTTGAACTTTGCCCTCAGAAAATTTAGCAACAGTCATTATCCATCTATAGCTGCCTGGCTTCAGTTTATACTCTTGCTTTGTTTGCCATTTTAAACATTTGCCTCATTATTAGTATCATTACCAGTGGTGAAAAAAAAAAATTCAAGCAAGTTATTCATCCTCAGAAACTACCTACATCGGTGTAAGCAATGGTCATCCAGATAACAGCAAACTAGAATTGCTTCACTAGATTTAGTTCTCTAACATTACATTTATGCAGTAAATGTACTTCTTGTGTTGTACATATGTTCTGAGACACTCATACCTGCATATGAATAAAAACAACACTTAAACAAAATACAGTAAGACTGAAGAGCTAATACAAGAATAGTGCAAAGCACAGACCTTTTTCCTTAACCATTTATTGCTAGCTACATAATTTTAAAATACTTATTACTGCCCATTTCTTTTCTATTTATAGACAGCCTACTAGGGAATTATAACTTCCTTTTATTTTTAACTCTAAAGTTTGGGTTTCATTTTAAAATACATATGCCTCATTTTTAGTGGTACATGAGAAGTGCAAAGAGTCAGTATACCATTTTTTAAAAGGTCTAGCTAAACACGTACTCTGAGAGAATGAAAGAATTTTGCTTAAGCCTCAGCTAAAGCTACTTTTCTTTTGCAAGAGTGTGTAGAAGCAATACAAAAGAATAATCTCCAACACATTCAAAAGTGTGACACCCTTAATACTGACAGAAGTACTTTTCTTTAGCTTCTACAATGCAACCAAATGACAGAGGCAGATTTTCTTAACTTCTGATTGAAAGATAGGCTATTTAAAGCAGCCCGAGTGCTCTGGATGTGTGAACATGCACCTGTGCTATGAGCAGAAATGTTAAATTAGGAGCTTAATGCTTATAGAGGGATTTCACCCACTTAGATTAGCTTGTTGAACTAGATATATGTAAGCTCTGAGGTTAACCAATCTTAAAAAGGAACTCCACATGACTCAGCACACAATATTGTGCCTGTTAAAGCCATGTAAGCAATATCTCCATTACATAGCTTACTTTCTCTTTTTAGTATGTTGTATTACTACTGAACGGAGACGCTCATTCTTCATTGTTGGTTCCTCTTTCCAAATGTAACTGACTATATCTCTGTCCATCTGAAGTGATGGTGCAGCTCTGAGAACCACATGAGCCTCCATACTTTGTCTCTAAATCTGTGTAGCACAAATGATCAGAAATTCAGTCCCCACCCATTCTTCTGGGGTAACAACAGGAGGCACTGGTGACACTCAAGCATATATAAATATACCTTCCACATATAAATGCTCCTTCTTGATGCAGTAAGCTTGCAAAGTACACTTGCTTCTCTTCTTCAGAATCTCTATCATGAAACTATGTCTGTCTTAGAAATAAACATAAACCATCTGCTTTTACCCCAGTCATGCTGGTTTCTTCGTAATCTACTGATGCTGAAAAGCAAAAAGAGGAAACCTTGCAAAATGCAAGGCCTAAAGGCCAGTTCTGATGAAATCAAAGCATCAATATGTGAGGAAGAGCATTAGGCTACTGAAGAGTAGTCAGCTTGCAAAGACTATTTCTTCACACTCTGCCTTGATTTGAAGTGCACATGATTTTCAGTCTTTCTCCCACCCTTCACTTGCTTTTATCTGCATCAGAGAAATGTAAGCAATATTAAGCTTTTTTTTTTTGCTGCTGTTCTCATAAAGATTTTTCTGTGATTAGTCTACAAGAAAGATTGCATGTTTTCCCCCACCCTGTACTAAAAAAGGAATTTGTGTAGATATTTCCAATTTTTTAACGTAAAAAAATTTACAGCTCACTTAGCCCCTCACATACATGGCACCTAATCAGCCACTGCATTTGATACTCAATCACAGCAGTAATCACCAGCTTTTTAAAATCCCTTTCTCATACTTGATTTAATAATTAGTGATGTTCATGATAACTTAGTGCACATGTTATAAAGAGTATGTAATGCACATGTTATAAAGAGCAATGTAACTATACCAAACCTTCCCTTCCTCCTTGGCAATTGAGGCCACCATTACAAATAAGCACTCAGCATCAGTATCAATGTTCAGTGGCACAAACAGCAAGAGGCTTTATGTCAGCAGCATCTGATTTTCGTTCCTGCATGCACCATTGCTCACTTAGTTTGTTGCTCTTGCATCTAAGCCTCTAAATTTGCAAACTTGCCTTTTCCACTGTGCATTCATTGCCTTTTGCTGTCACTTCAGCCTTGTTTGGTAACCCTCAGCACTAGATAATTGATTACTCTCTTCACTATCTCTTTGTGCAAAGAGTTATACTAAATCGAAACTGCCACCTTTAAATTATTGTGCAGCCTTCACACTTAGGTAATAGTATGTTAAAGTGCTATCTCCAATCTATACTATAAAGTTTATTGTTTTAATTAAAATTCTCCCTATGCTCTCCAAAGGAGATGATCCTTGCTTTCCCCTTGCTGCTCATTCATGAGTCGTAAAATTTTTCTAATTATCCCATATGAATTTTGGAATTAATTCACCTAATTTGACTTATTCTGTGTTACAGTGACTTCATGTATGTACAATTGTACAGATGGTTCCATTTAATCAGTGAAACATTGTCATGGTTTAGCCCCAGCCAGCAAATGGCCCACTCCCCAACCAGCAGGATCAGGAAGAGAATTGAAAGCGTAAAAGATAGCAGACACATGGGTTGAGACAAAGACAGATTCATAGAAAAAGCAAAATCCGTGCACACAAGCAATGCAAAAAAAGGAATTAATTCACTACTTCCCATGACCAGACTGGTATTCAGCCGTCTCCAGGACAGCAAAGACACATCAGATGTAATGGTTACTCGGAAAGACAAATGCCATCACTCCGAAATGATGGAATATGGTATGGAATATCCCTTTGGTCAGTTCGAGTCATCTGTCCTAGTTTTGTCTCCTCCCAGTTCCCCATGCACCCCTGGCCCCCTCACCAGCAAGGCAGTGTGAAAAGCAGAAAACGCCTTACGTCTGTGCAAGCCCTGCTCAGCAATAACAAAAACATGTCTATTATCATCACCGTGTTCAGCACAAATTCTAAACACAGGCCCACATTAGCCACTCTGAAGAAAATTGGCTGTACCCCAGCCAAAATCAGTACAAGCTTATTTAGTGGAATATGCCAAAATTTACCTTTCCAGATGGGACATCAACAGAATTTGTCACCAATATGTGCTAGCATTACAGTGACTATTTTTCACCTTGCCTTTTGTTTGGTGCTAAGGTTTGACTCTTCCTGGAACTCAGCGGCCAAACAAGTTAAGTGACGAAATTATTATTGTGTCCATAATCTGAAACATACAAGCATTTTTAAATATAAAATGAAAAATGATGATTCCATTCTTCCTTATGTTTAATAACAACACTAGTGTAAACCCTGTAAATTTATGAAGCTTCACAAAAAGTAAGGCTGCTGCTACTGTGCAGATACTGTGCACAGTGTTTGGAAGTAAGAAACAGTCAGAAACTGCTGCCTTTTTTGAGTGCTTCAAGATATTTTTACTCCCTTAAGAGCACTTAACTGCGAAAACACACTTTCATTGCTCTTGAGGGCTGGAATCCTTTTTTAGCACTGTTATCGTCACAGAGACGCTCAAAGATGGAAGAGCAGCCAGTTACAGCATTGAAAAATTTACAGTATAAAAGATACTAGCTCCAAAATTCAGAGCAAATGAAATTTTTACCCCTATATGTAGAATCCTGCTCAAACTGAAGCCTTCTTGAGGAGTAGAGTCCCTTGTTTCCTTCATGCTGGTTTTTCCTCCCAGCAGGTTGCCGTACCAAATCAGACTTTTATGCAATCTGTGTTCCATGAAATGAAATACAATAGCACACTCTCATAACTTCAGAAATCACTTGATTGAGACATTTACACACACACATCTTACAGCTTCCACTCTTCCTAGTGTCGTGCTCACCCTTCCGCTGCTTCTCTGGGTTCTAAATTTGGGCACTTCTGTCTGGTGGGGGTTGGGGACTGTATGGCAAGATGTCAACATCTGGTACACTTCACAGGTAGTAACATCATTCTGATCTCTTAAACAAATGTGATTACTTCTTCTTTACCTAGAATCCATTTAAAGTCACTTCTATGTGTTTTTTAAGACTGTTTTTACATCTTTTCCTTTACTGATCTGAAATTCTATGTTACAGTCATAATAAATATATTTTACATTTTTTAGGTTCTTTGTTCTCTTTGTCACCCCTCAGAGATGTTTTGTCCCATCATAGGTCTTCATTGTTTTAGCTGACCACTGGTGACTTGGTTGTAGCCATATGCTCCATGTCTTATCGTCACTGAGCTTGGTTGCTTCCCTTCTTGAGGTCTCTGCTGTCATGGCAGGCCTGTATATTTCTAAACTGTACCATTATTTCAGACATAAATGTCTCATTCTACAGTTATTGCTACTATCTCTATAAAACTTTTTTTAAGGGTAATTTGTGTTATTTGTGTTTCTGTTTTACCAAAAGATATGGCCAAAAGATTACTGTCAAGATGGGGAGTCCTATGAAGTGTTTATATCATGCATGTGGTTGATAGCAGCAAGATATGGAGACAGGAATAAGTGCCCGTACTGGAGAAGCTTTTAAATCCAGCCTTATTAGAGTAACAAGCCAGTGCTCAATCCCTTCCTTTCTTTCCCCAAGCTTACAGTCGTAAAACCTTTGACTGGGTGAACTAAACCATTCTGATATTGTGACTCTATAAAGAACTGCTTTTGTTGTGCAACATGCAGCCAAAATTAAATCATCACAACACACTCCAATTAAACCCTTTCAAGATATTATCAGCATCACAGTTCTGATTAAGACCTTGTGCTTTGAAACATTGTACTGTTTCTGCCAGTATTTATTTACTAAACCAGAAGGAGAAGCCCTCAAGTGAGATGAATTACTTATTTACAGATAGTCTAAACAATGCACCAGTAGGATCCAAAGTTGTTATTACCTAATCAATCTGAAAATAGTAGGTGATGAATTAATACAGCAACTTCATGCTTTTCAAGGACAAGTGGAAATGATGAAAAAGAATCAACATCAGCCTGAAATTTATCAGTTTAGAGAACTTTTTGTCAAATTGCTTTCATATTCATCACATTTTAATCTTCTCTACTATTGTTGAAATATATCTCTTTCAAGCACAGTTATGTTTAGCATTTCTTGATAATGGAAATATTTTCTAAATAAAAGGATAATAATTAATTCCCTTCCATAGAAAACATTGCTTGAACGGATTTATGAAGCATCATATCTGTGTTAACTAAATGATAGGACATTTTTCTCCAGATAAGTAAGCAATGAAAAAAGTCATATTAAGGAAGTAGTACACAAACTTTTCTAACTTTGAGCTTGACATTCTGGTGTATTCCTCTTGAGGATAATTCCTTCAGAATGACTACTTCTGCATTTTTGAATTTGGTTTAAAAGAAGTCAAAGGTTCTTAAACTTAAGATAATATTTCTTGAAGTCTTTGCTTGATTTGCTCTTTTCCTCTGCCCTCTCAACAGTCCCTCACTGCAAGAGGAATCATTTGGGTGAGAAACAGCCCTAAACACTAAAATCTTTTACTTCACAATCTGTGCAGCTTCTTTATTTGCATAGTACTCCAGCTTGCTTTAAAACTCCTATCTCTTCCACAAACAGTTTTCTTTCATAATACAAAATACTTCTGCTAGGCCATTTGGTAAAACATGGCTGTTACTGACTTCCCAATAATTGGGATAAAACCCATCATTTCTCACTACTTTCCCTTCCAGAGCCTCAAATATGTCAGACTGCCTGTGTTTTCAGACTGCCTTGCCCACTCACAGTAGGCATTTTGCTGGTTAGATCATTGTGCTTGATTGGAATTTGGACTTGATTTTTCCTGTAGCACATCTCAAGATATGCAGCAAAGAACATTTAGGGTTTGTATCCAAACTTTATCCCCTCTACTTCTATTGCTATAATTAATGTGTCAATGCATATTAGTAGGGTGACTCTTCTCTACCTTTCATCCTGGTTTGAAAGAGCTCAAANTGTGCTCAATAGTCTAAATACATTCATTGCATGGCAATTCAGATGTTGGGTCATACACCATCCTAATCATGCTTTTACCACAGAGACATAGGTATGTCTTCTTCAGTGTTCCTTTGTTTCTTCCTGTATTTCATATTAATGCTATATTACTTTACATAGGCTTTGGAAGGATAAAGACAGTAACCAAGAAGACATTTGTGGTGCAGAAAGAAGCACCTTTAATGTGTAACATGCTTTTTATATATTCTGGCACAGACCTAGGGAAGTAACATCTACTTCCTAAAATATTGGCTCTTTTCCTGTTGCCAAACTATGCATGCACGTGACATAGCATTATCAGAAACTTACAGGAGAGAGGAACTGTAACATCTAAGAAGGCTGATGGAGTGCTATTTCCAGGCTCTTGTCCTCACACATTGTGCCACAACCTGATTATGCCATTTTATATTCTTCTGGCCCAGGTTCTGTGCATCTGTCAGCAGAGGATTAGGGCTTGGAAGTCAACAGCACACTCTTGAGGAAGCTGAGAAAATGGGGTGACAGAGCACTGCATTCTCCTGCTCTGGGTAGGTTGAATACAAAAGATGTATAACACCCTTTTTCCAGAAAGGTTCTCAGAAGATGGTCCCACATGTTTAATGTCTGGTTATCAACAAACAAATTTATTGAAGCTGTTAAATACATAGTACACTGAAAGAGAAGTAGAACCTCTAGAAATTTAAACAGATTGAATAACTAGTGACACAATAAATTTTTATCTTCACTCCACTGCTGCAGGCTATATACAAAGCTTTTTAGTCTGATAACTAACCAGCATATCCCAATCCAAGCTGAATTTGGACACCAGCTAACTTTTTAAGAGGGCAAATTTGAAAATACTACAGGATAACACTGGTAGCCACCGTCACACAGAAGGATGACTTCACCAGACACTGGGACCTAATCCTCAACCTCCTTCCCCCCGAAAATGCACAGTGCTGGCTCCCTGTTCATGTCAGTCTAGACATTCCCATTTTGAACCTTGCGCTTTCCCAGACTTAGCACAAAATATCCACATACAAGTTTCTGACAGCCTGGCATATAGAAAGCAAAGGTACTCATCATTGTATACACATTACTAAGACACATTTCCCACATAATCCTGGAAAACCAACCCACCATCTAATATTAAAATGTCATTGTCTAAGAAATGTTTCCCTCAGTGAGTTATGAATCAGCATAAGTCTAACCATAAAGGAGTGTGTCTTCTAGCAAAGACTATAACGTGTAGAGAGATTAAATATTGCAGTTCACCATAAAGCAAATCCCTGTGTACTGATTTTGTCAAAGAAAGCTTGATTTTAAACTTACAGTCATATCTATATTTTGCTTTATCCAGTCAGAGGCTACCTGAAAACCAACAAAAATTTACCTCAGATATACTGCTTGCTCTGCATGACTGCCCATGGCCAGATTGTTTATTTTTGAGAACAAACCTAAAAGAAACCTGCCTAAAGAAATCTCAATCCTACAACTCATATTTTAAGATACTTATGAAAACTCTATTGGTAAGCATTAGTTTAATTACCTATATTTAAAAAGTCTCTATTATTTTTGAGTTGACCAGTAAGTTTACATAAATTTTTAATCTATAACTTCAGTAAAAACTTCTTTCTCTCTTGGATTTGTTAGATAAAACACATTCAAGTAGAATAGAAGCTGGTCTTATCATTTTTCCTTCCTTACCCTGCTTCATCCCATATGTTGTCCATAAATACTCATTGCATTGTCTTCCATCAGTACAGAAACATCTAAAGAATGAGTGTGCGGATTTCTCTCTCTGACGGATTCTTGGTTCGGTCGTGGACAGTCAGGACAGACAGCGACGGAGATTTCTATTCTCAGGTTTTAGATCATGATGTTTATTGCAGAAGGTGTGGGAAAAGAGCCCTGCCAGGAGCTGCCACTTGCAGCTCCAGGCAGGTTGGAGAAGTTAGAGAGCAGGCGAGAGGGGAGAGAGCATCAGAGTGTGACAGAGTGAGAGAAGAGGAGAGCAGAGCAGAACAGAATGCTCTCAAGGGTGATTACAATAAATTAAATCATCTTCTGTGTTGAATATTCTAATTTCCATGAACCAATCTAGAATAAGCTACAAATCCTACAACATTTGCCTACAGCCTATAAGAATCATTACATTAACCTATGGCATTATATTTTAAACTCTAAAAGTTGATCTTCGGACTCTTTGATGAGTTTGCAGGGTCTTCCTTGATCTTTGGACCTGTCTACATGTAGAGGGCATTGTTTAAACAAAGGGGGATTACCTATAGCCGGTATACCTTGTTTTCTAGTTGTTCAGTGACTGGAGTTGGGTAACTCAACGCTTGTTTTCATCCCAATCTCAGCATCTTTTGCCAGGTAGTCATATTTGCAAGGTTTTCCTATTCTATCTTCCCCAACATGAGTGAATCTCTAAACTGCTGAAAACACACCTACAGACTGATGAACAACATGGTTGTTATGGTTTCACAGGATGTAAAGCACAGTTCAGGAAATTCCATAATACTTTCACCAGCCCCTTCACAAAACAAGGCAAAGTAGTCTATTACCTGCCAAAACTGTTACCATATGTCATGGTAATGTAATTGGCATTTCTGTGTACCACTGATGCATTAGGGTAACTGGAGGCAATACTGTTTTCATGATAAAAGCTGAATGGGATTCTAAGTAACACAGATCCAGACATACTTGTTCTCTGTTGATGCTACAGGAAGTTTCCTAACATTTCAATTCCTGCTACCATATTCAAGACAGTGGGACTTCTTCTAAGAGAGGAACATATTTGTCTCCAGAGGTTTCAAATGGCTCCACAAATTGTTAGCAAAACAAAACACGAAAAAACATTACTCCCTCTCTGTAAGGAAATACACAACAGTGATGTGCTGAAAGCCTTTGCACAGAACATCAGCACTATAAACCTGTAGCCCCTCTGGCTACCAATGCAACCATCACAATTTCTCCATCTTCCAGATGGCTAGGGATGGCAAGAATTCTGGGGTGGGAAATATTTCTTAGCTGCAAAGTAATATTACAGACAGGATAAGTGGATAGGGAGCCAACAGATATTTTCTTTCATGTTCATTGCTGAAGTTTCAGAAAGTTAAAAATTCCCATATTATCCCTAGTCCTTGCTAAACAAGTCTACATCGCCTGTGAGGGAAAAGAAATGTTAATATTCCTTAAGTACTTTGAATGAGAAAAAAATCTATACTAAAAATCATCTGGTGTGCTTTAAGAAAGAATTCATGTTTTTCTTCACACTGTTACATTTCCAAAAAATAGACACATCCATGAGGAAAAGTCCACCAGCTGTATTTTTCAAATATCCCAAAAGAATTGAAGGGAGGTAGGGAGGAATGTTATACACTGATAGTTTCACTGTATAAAGTGCAGCATTTCAGCATTAGCGTTCCCCACACACTTCATTCCTTGTGACATTTTAAGGCATAAAGAATAAAATGTACTCACGATGTCTTCATCGTCTTTAAGAGTAAGTGCATACCTCTTGCCTTCGAATTGCACAAGAGCTTCATAAAGAAAAGTTTTCAGGAACATCAAACGATGCGCTTCTGATTCCTCAGGCACAGCTTCTGTCTGGTATGTCTTCCGAATGTAAATAGAAAAAAAATTTATGTTACGTGAGACTGTAGTTTCAGAAGCTGGTTCACATTATGAACCTTTTTCTCTGTCTCTCTTGCTTTCTATTTCAGTGAGACAGGTTAAAATAAAGAGAACTTCCATAAATTTGCAGGGTCAGTTGAAATTAAAACTTCACTTGCTTACAGCCTTACTGTAAGCTTTTGAAATTAAAACTTTACTCACTTACAGTCAGGTGTCTGTCTAGTCATTAGGAATACGTGCATCTTAGTTCAGATAAGAGGATGTACCAGTCACACATCTACCCAAAAACTGAATTCATTGCACGGCTTCCCTCCTTGCTGTCATTTCTTAGTCATAACCCTACTTCTGCTGAAGCAGTCTTGTCAAAATATACTTTCAACTTGCTTCTGTTACAAAGATATTCACAAGACAACTTATTTTTCTTGGTCCGACCCTGAACAGAGAGCAAAAGAATCTGTTCATTTAAGTGTTTTTAGGTTTAAATTTGATCTGGCTTAATCTTCAGCTATTATAACTTTAGCTCTGTAAAACCTAGGTAAGGGCAGACTCAAGTGATATTAATTATGAGAAATATTTGCTACCAAACATTGTCTCTACCAACAGTTTAGGAGTTCTTTGTGTTCCTTAAGTTTAAAGATGGAGTTATCAAACTGATTGTACAACTATACTGAATCTTCAAAACTCCCAGCAGGTCCTTTACATTTCTGTCTCTCAACTCAAAGGTCAAAAGTGCGTCAATCCAAATGAACCAACTCATTATTTAATTTTAATCTTGCTTTGTCCAGCAGCTTTCTGTCATTCATCATCTTACCATGAAACATCATCAGTGATGTTTTTGATCCCTTTCACAACATAAGGATACATCAGCAAGAAGACTAAATGTCTGTAAACTGAAATTTGATGCAAATTTTCTTTCCCTTAAAAGCTGCTTCTAATGATCACTCCATGCAAGTTTCTCTCCCCAATTTGTCCTTCTATTTTCCATTCAAGAGAAAATTTAATGAAGACAAGACTTTCCACCAGTGTTCAAGCAATCTCAGAAACCTGTTTTCATTTGGTGGACATGCATTATCCATAGTTCATAGAGGAGAAGCAGGAGTAGTATCCCATCAGCAGGCAAGGACACAGTACGTATGAAATAACAGGTAGCAAGTGAAGTCACATGTTATGATGCCTAGTGACATTTGGGGGCGGGGGGGGGAAGCAAAGGAAAAAAACTGCGTTCTGTACTAAGTCAGTAACGTTGATATTGCCAGCAAAAAGCAGTACTGAAGTGAACTCTACCAAAGACAGTACCACGAACCAGGCTTATAAAGGCTGGGTATCTCAACCACGAGGAGAGACATTGTGTAAAGCAAATAAACTTTTTGTCATTAAGAATTGTTGCAGTGCTTGGTGTTGCCTAGCTGCTGCAGCTTTCCCTGGGAGCACAGCGGGGGCTTCTTGGGACAAGGCAAGGATTCTCTGCCCTCCTGCAGTCCATCTCGGACGCCCCGCACCGCTGCTCCAGCTGCCAGCCTGCAACTTCAGTGATGGCAAAGGAGGTGAGAAGGCTCTCCTCATGGCACTGCAAAGGTCTTTATTCCATGCTGCCTCCCCAGAGCCTGGGGCCAGCACACAGGCTGGTCCCCAAAGGCAGAGGAGAGGAGCTGTTGGCAGGCTGCTCCCAGGGGCAGAGAGGGAGTCACATGACCTGGAGCCTCAGTTTACCCGGTAGGAGTGGGGCGGGGAGAGCACATGGGCAAATGGTTTCAGGGCACAGGGGTGGTACATGGGCGGAGTTGGGATACAGGAACCAATAGGGAGAACTCGAGGAGTGGCCAGGACTAGGGGTAGGGGGAGGAGGGAGACCCCATGGAGAGGGCCGGAAGCGGTCAGTAAGAGGGGGTACAGTGCCACAAAGAATGGTATGTGAGTCTCCATTTTAATTACCATCACTCTGGTTACAGATACATTATCTGCCATTTTCACTCTTACCAGGACACTGTCGTTCCCAGAAGGTAGCATTATAGGCAACAGTAGGAGGCTTTTGCTAGCCTAACTGTAGCTTCTGTATTGTCAGTTCAGGATTCCTTTCATGGCTTGTGCATTTCTATTCTTTTCAAGTATTTTCTGAAGCCCACTTCATCAAAGAATGATTGAGCCTTGACAGCGGTTTCAGTTTTTCTGATTAATGCTGAGGTGCCTTCATGGTACCTTCTTTTCCCAGTGTGTCCAATTATTCCTCTTATAAGACATAGTGAGGGTCTCACTTCAAAAGGAATTTCAGTTAAGCTGTATCTTCACAGATTTTTCTAACTTTTTAAACAATTATCTGTCATCTCTTGGTTAATGGGAGCTAGGGACTCTGTGTGTTTACTGGGTCTATAAAACTATAGCACATCTTTAAACCTTCTTTTGGCAACACATTTTTTAACATGCATCCTAACAGGCTTGTCCATATTACAGTTTCTTCCAAGCTCAGGACTCATTTGAGAAAAACTATCAAAATATTGAAGCTATGTAGCAAATTATACCTCTCAAAATTTGAAAGGTCACATTGTAGATTTTTAATGAGCTTCTAAGCCTAAAGCAAATGGCATATAATAAACAGAGGATCTGGAGTATTCAGAGTTTAATAAGGATCCTCAAATGCCCATGGTCTTGGTACTATGTGGCCACTGTATTGCCAGAAGTTCATTATACATTTGGCACAGGATGGCACACTGGCAAGGCTGGCAGTGAGCATTTGTTTCAACTCCTTTGTTGATACTCCTCATAACCCTGTTATTCATAGTTGATCATGCACAGTCATTTCTACTGTAAAACTTTGACTTTGTTGAGTCAGTTGAGTTTTGCTCCTGATGTATAACTAAAACAGTCCAGGCTACGAGCACTCAGACATGCTTTCAGAGCTCTATTTCCTGCACTGAGGTACCGCATTTTTATTTTATGTCTTCTCTTCAGAGACGGTAATCTGTAGTAATTCAGAGGCAAATCTGTTTATGCAGAAGCCTTCATTAAAGTGAATGCTGGAAGTGTGAATTTTTTATGCTGGCAGGAAATTCTTGGCATCTGTGAGGTTTCATTGGGCTGAAACTGTGCCTGTGCAGGGGTCAGAATTCAGCCACAGTGGCACCTGATGGTGCAAATCAGCTCCTCTCACCTCTAAGCTGCTTCATGTCTACACTTCATTCTGTCTTGGTTCCATTGGGAGGCATTTCTGGAGGCATTTTCTCCATCAGCATGATATTTAAGATGACAAAATTCACTTTCATGTTAAGCCCATTCAAAACTGCAAGGTTGTGGGATCTGACTGACTTGGAAATACTACAGCCTGCGAATAAAAAAAACAAGAAGGACAATTTTGTGATTTTGTTAGTTTATAAATTACATTCAACATTTCTCAGAAAAATAAAAGGCAATGCATGTGGCCAAAATTCAGTAGTTTGATATAACACAGAAAGTGGGACAAGAAGATACAACACGCCAGTTTTTGCTGGTGGTGCATTCTTCATTTTGCTTTCTCTCACATCTTTGAAAAACAGTCCATTAACTGTTAAAATTTTCATTACTCAAAACACTTCCCAAAAGCTTGCTGTCAGGCATCTGCATGCCTTTTAGGTGAAAGTGCATCCATCTGAGTGCACCCGTGAGAACACAGGCTGAAAGGGGGTTCTTTTCATCAAGTTTAGTGAGCTATGGCAGGTAGCTACTTAACCTGTCTGACTGTATAATACTGATTAAAATAATTAAAGGATCACTGCTCCATTGCGCTAGAGATTTTAGATGGATATGCATAAGTGCACACTTAGTAGCAGCAAAGGTCAGGATACCACAATATCAAATATTGTTTAGATTTACTTCCATCCATTTCTTTATTGGCCTTTTTTTGCCAATATAAAGGTTGTTACCTGATCACAATTAAGCATGGCTTGTTTAGCTAATTACTCATGATTATGCCATTGCTAGGGAAATTTAAATATTATAGGGATTTTTCTGTCTCAGAAATCTGTTTTTAAAATACCTCCTCTAATCAAGTAGCAATTATGTTACTTCCCACTAAAACCATGAACATGTTGACCCAGCTAGTCATGTTCCGGCAAACACAAAGAGAAGAAATACATAGCAACAGCAACTACGCCATAGAAACAACAGGAACAAAAGGAAATCCACAGAAACATTTTAAATGCCAACATTTGGTCATTTCACTGCCATAGGTTTTATTGCTTCAGCAAGGGATTCAAAAAAAAAGCAGTTCAGTTTTGACTGAAAGAGTAAATACATTATTTGTATAAAAATGTTTAAAACTATTTATTTTTTTAGAAAACTTAACGTTGTAAAGCTTAACACTGATAACAGATTGGGAAACTGGCCAGGGATAGGTTGTCTGAAAGAAACAAAGAGGCGCAGAGCTCATTACTGGCTCCGAGTTGAGACTACAGAACAGCAGCAAACACTTCAGGGTAATTAACTGCCCAGAAATTATCTTTAGGGAATTCTGCAGTAATGCCAACATATGGGGGAATAGAGTTATAACTGCTAAATTTCACTTCTACTCTTCTTCCAATAAATTAGTATCAAGATACAGGACTTATTGGTGCAAAGACATGCCTTGCAAAAAAACCCTACAGTGGTTGCAAAACACTCTTCTTGTTTCTAGGCTCCTCTGCTGATTTTGTTACCTCATTTCTTCCCCTGCTTCATCTGGTTGTTATCTTCCTCTCTGTTTTCAAGTCTTAAACTTTTATGTTCCCGAATCAGCTCATATCTCTTCCTTCTTCCACTACTCCCACCTGCTTTTAACCATATCCTGGGTTTTCCTTATGTTGTCCCCTACCTCTTCCATATGCCAGTCTTGGCTTTATTCCGCAGTCCTTTGTTCTTCTCTTTCTTGACATCCTTAGCTGTTCCCCTCTCAGTTGATACCTTTGTCCTCCTGCACATGGCCAGCACAGCCTGCAAGGAAGCAGGATGCCAAGGAAAATTTTCTCCCCCTCAAGGAATCACAGGAAACCATTGTGGATAAAGAGTCTCCAGTCAGCATACTGGATCAGAGGAAACCTGATGACTAAATTATCTGCAAATATCTGCTAATAATGCTGACAACCTTACACTACATATGTAAACCACAGTTACATCTCAACAGTAAAAATTCAGCCAAGATATCCCCAATTGTAAAAATAGTAATCTGCATGAAGTATCAAATAAATTTCACTATCAACTATAGCTTACGTTCCCCTTATGAGTGGGACCAGCTGGAACGAAATGTGTTTCGTTGCTACATTGCTTTCTCAGGCAAGGTAGTTCCAAGAACTTCTATCAAGCTTAATACATTCTGTATAGCCTGCATACACTCAAATACCCAGTTTCTACTCAAACATTCCCCCTGTCTTGTGTGGTCAGCTGCACTCAATTTCTATACTCCCTTACAATGTGTTACCATCTTATTCGGTGCTTCTAAAGGAACCCATACATCTTTGAATAAAACACAAATTTCCTTCAGTTAATTGTAGTTTTCAGCACATAACATTCAACACACTATGGCTCAAATCATAAAGCTTCCAGCTCATGTCAATTCCAGATATAATCATTTTAAGTACTGCCCTAACTGCTTTATATTTCTTAATGCTGCTTTTAATTCTCATTAAAAATAGTAAAAGAATAATTCTATCTTGCAGGTTTTCTATGGTCAAATTTCCAGTGTCTATAAAATTTCCTTTTAGCCAGTACAATAGCATTATATGCCTCTCAAAGACAAGCTGAAGCTAAGCTGTAGTAGGCTGATTTGAAAACCATACATTTTTTTAAAACCATGTATTTGAAAACCATATATTTTTATTCAAGTACATGTTGCTTGATTAGAGACTATCAAAGACAGAGGCTGGATCTGGTTTTATGTATCCCCAGAATATACAAGATGCATGCTTCCATATAGGCTCACTGTAAAAATTACTCTTTTTCAAACATATCAGAATTAAGTACATTCATGTTTATAAACACTTCAGTATGTGCCTTTAAGCATGCATCCACGAGAGGTTATATCAAGGGGGTTGTCCTTTCTCTTTTATTTTACATAGCAGCCTTAAAACCATTCAGAATGTCTTTGTTTCTGTTACTACATTTCGTGTCACACTCTTGCATGCATCTTTCTGGTGGGGGAGTGGCTGCTGAAACCAGCCTTCCATTAGAGGAGAAGCTCATTTCAGATGTTTCCCCCCAGTTTGTCTCAAACCAAGACATGTTGTCACTAAAGAAAGGAAAATGATAGCAACATGGAACTCTGAGACTTTGGTTTAAAAATAAGGTTTCAGACAGAGAGGAATACTAAGTTTGCCAGTGGTACTAAGCTCAGAGGTGTTATTGACTGCCTCAAAGGCAGAGAGGCCCCACAGAGAGACCTTTACAAATTAGAGCTGGGCAATCACCAGCTGTACGAAGTTCAACAAGAGAAAGCTGAAAGTGCCAGATTCTGCACCTGAAACAGGGCAGGTGTGTATGTACTGGGGTATGAGAGGCTGGAGAGCAGAGCTGTAGAAAGGGCCCTGGGGTTCTGGTCAGTGGCAAGGTGAATCTGAGCCAGCAGTGCCCGGGCAGCCAGGAGGGCCAACCCTGTCCTGGGGGGCATCAGGCACAGCATCGCCAGCCGGGCAAGGGAGGGGATTGTCCCGCTCTGCTCTGCACTGGGGCAGCCTCACCTCGGGTGCTGGGGGCAGTGTTGGGGGCCACGAATATAAGAAAGACATTAAGCTCTTAGAGGGAATCCAAAGCAGAGCTACAAAGATGGTGAAGGGCCGTGAGGGGAAGCCGTATGAGGAGCCGCTGAGGTCACTGGGTGTGTTCAGCCTGGAGAAGAGGAGACTGAGGGGAGACCTCATTGCAGTTACAACTCCCCCATGAGGGGAAGCGGAGGGGCAGGCACTGACCTCTTCTCTGTGGTGACCGGTGACAGGACCCGAGGGAATGGCCTGAAGTTGTGTCAGGGAAGGTTTAGGCTGGGTATTAGAAAAAGGTTCTTCACCCAGAGGGTGAAGTTTGGGCACTGGAACAGGCTCCCCAGGGAAGTGGTCACAGCACCAAGCCTGACAGAGTTCAAGAAGTATTTGGACAATGCTCTCAGGCACAGGGTGTGATGTCTTGGGGTGTTCTGTGTACAGCCAGGAGTTGGACTTCAATGATCCTTGTGGATCACTTCCAACTCAGGATACTAAACAAACTACATGCAAAATAACAATGTACCCAAAGGTTTTAAAAAACAATAGTTTCAAAATGAAACCTTTTAGGCCAGTACCTTCAGTGCAAGAGCGTTTTGATTCTTTCTTTCCTCCAGAATGTTCTGCAAAGGTATGCCTAATTTTTCTGACCTCCTTTTTTTTTGTTTTCATTTTTGGCTCAGAAGAGTGCCTACAAAAATTATGTCAATAACTTTTATTATGCCAAGGAAATAATCTGAGATGTTAAGACACTTCTGCCCTAATTATCTAGCTTATTTTTTAAAAAATTTCTTTTTTTTTTCAGAACTCTTACAAACAATTCCAAAAAACAACAACAGAGGCCCAAGCCACGCCCTTAATTTACCTTAATCAATGCTTTTATGAGCAGAGGTATACTTGGAACACAAACCTCAAGATTTTATTCTACTATTGTAGTTCTCCATTATGACTGTTTAGCTATAGTAGCAAAATAAATTTGAAGAGCTCAGGAAGGCAGAACCTGCAGCATTTTAAAACATATTTTGCATACAAAATTAAAATTGAACCAATTAAAGAAATCAAGGTTATGTAAAACATGTCAAAGCTTTATGATTCTTTATTGCAGTCAGTTTATCTGCTGCGAGATTTTTCCTTGTTTTTCAAAGCCTACCTGCTACAAAGTGACACTCATGAAACCAAAACGGGGTACCTTTGGAAGCACAAAATCCCTGAGAGATGAAGGAAAGCTTCTCACCTCAAAAAAACCCACAACACATTTTGTATGGGATGGCCGTCTGTTCGTCGTATTCCTGAAACTAAAGATGGACTGCTTCACAGAATGCATGTGGCAATGAACTGGACCTGTGGGTCCCCAGAAACTTCCCTAGCTTGGTATGCCTGATCTCAGTGACAGCTGTTCTCTTGCTTGGGAACTCCTGCACCTTCTCTATAATTAATGGTATTAACTCTGACACCACAGTGTTTCTATGCATCGATAGCCAAATAGACATCACGTAGCAATCATGTTACACCTGCAATCTGTCGGGGTTTTTTCCATTTGCCAGCAAAATCGATTTCAGACTTCTACAATAAGCCCTAGAACATTTATTACAATATTAGAAATTACTTCATATGGTGTTCCATATGAACATTTGGTGTTCCAAATCTAACTATGGAAAGATAAAGCAATTGCACTGTCACTGCTATTATTCAGGGTACTCGCAGCAAAGCCAGATTTAAAATAACCCCTTTGTTATAAAATAACCAGTGCTAACAGGATTTGAAATCTAACTCGTACAACCAAACTCTGCTACAGGCCACAAGAAACACTGTGCTATATATAGCATTTGAGAGATTTACAAACGAGACTGTTAATGATCTTTATCCCTAGCACAACTCATTAAAATCTCATGGAGAATAATTTCAAGGATCCTTGAAATTGTAGTGATAGTAGATGCACTTGACTGACATACTGTCCAGGATCCACTCCTCACAGTTCAACATGCTACATGGAACTGCTTGATCTTACTTGTTAAGATTGAAGTAAGGAGTGGCCACACACTAGTACCCAATCTGAGGAAAGAACTTTATCAAAAGCTAAAATAACATGAAAACATACCTCTTCTTAGCACAAGCTTCTGAACAAGCAAGCAAGCATGCAGTCAGTTATGGTGGCTTTCAAGATATTTGGATACTTTTTTTGAAAAATATATGGGTGGACAATTATTATTATTATTATTACTACTACTCCTGTATTTTTATGCACATCTAAAGCCATGAATTTATAAGAATTGCTACAGTTCTTTCACATGCACTTATTCACAGTTTAAGACATGGAAGATTCCCTCTCTTGTACTATTGACAGTGATGTTCACACCATTTTTTACATTCTGAAAAATTACATTCACTAATTTTTTATGCTATGTTGGTTATTATTAGCATGTGTTTCATTTTTCTTGAAATAAATATAAGCTTTTTCCCTCTTGTTAAAAAAGAGAGAAATAAAGTTTAAATCATTATAAACTTATGGAAACAGAAAACCCCTACTGCTTCTTTACTGAATTACCATCGAAGTAATTTTGGGGTCTTGGGTTTCTTTTGTTTCTGGACAGAAGTTCCAGATATGGCCAAGGCAAAAGACACTTGTTTTCTGTCCTGTGTACTTCAGTCCACTAAAAAAACGTCCATGTGATTCATAGCTTTTAAATAGGGCAGTTCCCTCTAACGCAGAAGTTGAATGTTGCAGTGGTCTTGTTGTGAACTGTCTTTAAAGCCATAAATTCCAGGAAATATATAAAGGTAAAAATAATTGTATTCAGTGCTTTGCTCCTTTAGAGGATGCATCCTCGTGAATATTTGCAGTAGCTAAATATTAACCAGCAGTTTCACACATTTAATACTGCATAGCCTTAGATTCGGCCAACTCATTTTTATTGATACTCTTCCTTGAGCCTCAGAGGTCATTATTTCTTGCCTTATAGCATCCCTCATCTCTAACTCAACAAATTTCATCAGACACAGAGGACGAACTTTTCAGCCTCCTCAATAAGCCAATATCTATGCTTTCCTGCTTAGAGGCTGAATCAGTTCCATAAATAAATACAGAAGTAAGTTCCACTTTCCACAGACAGTTCCCTAAGTCACTTAGCAATTGCTTCAACGTGGATACCAAGCATCCAGAGTGAAAAATAAAGAAAAAAAGCTATTCAGAGGAGCATCATATACCAAGTATTTTTAAAATTCACAATGCCATACTTTCCATATCCACAGAAATGAGTATATACAGAAATGTATACAATTATGCTCCCTATGTGTGGATTGTATCAGTTACATTTTATTGCATATCGTGTAGTAGAAGCTGCTTGTTCTCCAGGAGCAAGCTATGGCTCGTGTTACAGAAGTTCCAGGTAGACCTAATTTTTGATTATAAAAAGACTTTCTGAGCGGTTTGGTTCCACATTGTTTGAGAGGCAAGGCAAGCCTGTGCAAACCACTCTAAGAGTAAGCCAAAATGTTTAAAAGGCAGTGGGAAAAGAAGGCAAGGTTCTGAGGGAAGCTGATCTATCAGCTAGTGTTTGTCAAAGAATAAAATAAACCCCCACTGCTGAGCCCAGCATTAGCCAGAATGAAGTGTGCCAGTGGAAGATGACATCTGAATGGCTGGCAAGCATAACTCCCTTGAGTGTGAAGGCAGATGCTATCTTCTGTGTCAGACCTAGCTGAAAGCCAGAGAAAATACATAGATTTTTACCAATTAGTAGAATAAAGAATAAAAATAATAATTTTAAAAAGGCAGAATGTCTGCATGTCTTCAGAATAAACAACAGAACAGGGTAACACACAGGAAATGAAAGAGAAGGTTATTCATGAGAGTCTGCAGACCTCATGTCTGAGCAGATTGAGTATTTTGAAAAGTTCACCGAACGATCATTTTTCTAGCTTACAGTCTTTCTCATTTGCTGCCTGAAATGCAGCACATAGTCACTATTCTCTAGACACACAATGAGGCTTTGTACATATGAAAAGCAGTTTGACAGTGAATTAAAAACAGAGCTGATGGCATGGGAAGCACAGTAACACTGCTTTTCTAGGTTAGGTTAACATGAACTAGAACAACTACCTAATATGCTTTAAAATTTCCGCTATATGCATGAACTTTTAACTGTTACCTGCTACTTCCTTTATTAATTCTCAGGGAAAAAAAGCTTTTTTTCTGGACTACTCTGCTGACACCTAGCGAGCCTTGGCTCCAACAGCTGCAGAAAAAGAGAGGTAGTATCAGAGTAGCTGTTCTTTTCATTCCACTTGCAGTAAAAGATTTTATATGGCCATATCTGTGATTCAGCAGAGTGCTCAATCATGTATCAACTCAGAGAACACTGTAATACTAATGAGAGGAAAATGTAGAAAGATGGTAAAGAGGAGAAAGGGAAAAGAAGCATAAAGAAAAGAAGTGATGGTCAGTCTCTCCCTCACAGAATAAACACTCTTAACAAGGATGAATAAAATTTGCCACTAGTGACTTCCATCTTTTGCTTTCTGTGCTTCACATTTGACTGGGATATCTCAGTATCTGTAACTTCAAGCTAATGACTACTTTTTTGTTTGTTTTTAAGGCAAAATATAAACAAGAAACTCCTTATTATTGTCTTAAAATTAATTGCAGTATAATCCTACCATTACAATAGTATATACATGTAATTTAATCCTCGGATTGGAGGATTGGAACAGTGCCAGCTTCACATGAGATTCTCAGCTTCACTAAATTTGGCTCAATATTTCCTGGGAAACAGGTATCAGTTAGGTGAGATGGCAAGGTATTCTGATGTCAAGGAATTCTCACCTTCCAATGGACACAAAAGCAATTTAAAAACAAAAACCAAACTTCCTCTTTTCAATAGAAATTGAACAAATGAAGTGACGCAGGCACTGGCCAGGTGGCAGAAGAGGTGGTGCCTGTGGCCGGCTGGCACTCCAAGAGGATCTATGCCTCTGTATCTGAGCCTGGTTTAGGCTACCAACATAAATGCAGGTTGCTCGCCTGGCGGGCAGAGAGCAGCCGCAGCACCAAGACAAAAAGGCGAAGAGAGGCTTTTGCTTGCCATTCCAGTGGCGTTTATTGGAAAGGGAGAAGGGAGCAGGGACACACACTGAAGGCAGGCAGTGGCAAAAAGCCCGCCAAATGGTCGTGACATGGGTTTTTAAACCGACAGGATTGTGACAGAGATAACATAAAGAACCAATAACAGGGGAGGAACAATGGGTACAACAACCAATGGACTATAACAAGGGAAGGGTACAATAAATTGACAGGAACTGGGACCAATGGGGCATCGAATAGCTTAGAACCTTCTAGAACTTATGCATATGCAATATAAGAACTGAATATATATAAAGCTATTATAATAAAACAGGAAGGGGGAAACTTATAAATGAGAACTGTTTAAAAGATGGGGGATAGGGTCTATGCCCTAACCCACTGTCGGGCGGTGGTACTGCTTCCTTGACAGTCTGTTTCAGCTTCAGCTGCTTGTACCACTGCCACAATGAACCTAAGTGCTGACCTCTGATAACAAAGATTGATAAGATCACATTTTACTTCCTTGAAAAATGGCTCCAAGAGGTCACAGTCATTACTCCTGCATAAAAAATGTGAGAACACATACTGCCAACAACTGTCATTAAGTTGGTCTCTTGACGGCTGTTGGTCAGGAATTTTTAGGTTTCCCTAAGAGAATTTCCTTTCAGTCTTTCTGAAATGGTTTATCTATCTAAAATCTTTAAAAATTCACAGTTGTTTGGATGCTTAAAAAACAGCTTCACAGAGACAGTTAGGCTCCTCCAAAATTGCAGTGTAACAAATTTAGGGTAACTAAACTTCAGCAATATAAAAGAAGCCACTAAAACAAACACTGTGTAGTTCTTTGCATCATAAACACAACCACGATACTAAAGATTGCATAAGCTAAAAAGGACCACAAAGCAAGAGAGAATACACAATTCTGTTAGTGAAAGAAATTAGCTAGTGCTTACTTGGGTGTGCTTTTCTTACAGTGCTCATGACAGTGACTGGGCTTCTCTCAGATGCTGCTCAAGCTGTTCACTGTGGTACCAAAAGTCACTACAACTTTCCTTCCTCTTCAGCCTGTTTTCTTGGCTTTGACACTTCAGTCAGTCAGAACTTAATCCTGCATTTAAATGGAAAGTTCAGTCGCTCGTATTTCATTCTCCGCAGCACAATAATCAAAATTAATATTTCCATGTAGACCAGATGATATCTCACATAAGAATGCTCTGGGATTATCATCTTAACTCTCACATTCTGGGTGCTGGATCTCTTGAGACTAAAAATCTGATTATGTCCAAAATACTCATGTCTATACTTTTTATTTTATGCATGTACGATTACCAGTTATCAGGGGAAGATAAAATTACTCAGATGAAACATCAGGGGTTTATATATTTCTGCCTTGCAACTATATTAGGATATTAATGCAATAAAGCGTCCAGACACAGACCTTAATCAAAACCTCAATGTTTAAGCAGCTTTCTGATAACTGCAATTAACTATCTATAAGTGTAAGAAAAATTTTATTATGTAACTACATTTAAGTGTGATTAACTGAACCTTTTGATATATAGGTCAGAGACTGCCACTTGATATATTTTACCTCTATGATAAATTTCAGGCTCAAACTATTACACAACTTAATAAAAAATTACTTTAAAATTCCTAAGTGGTTTTTTTTTCTGCTGCTGAAGTTCAAATACATTCTCTGGCATCAAAAAGTAAATTAAAATTTTCATCTTGTAGAAAGAAAAATCTTATTACTAAAAGCATGGCTTTACCCTATACTCACTTAGTATCTTTCATAACTTATTTGGTTTGGCCTGAGATGCTAAAGATTATTGTTACTGGTTAATTAAAAAATGTGAATCGTTTACTATGTCTTTTACTAGACCTGTATTAATTGTAATTGATACATCCAAAATTATTACTCCTATATTTACCGTTTGTAACAATGATTATGGAGTTTAAATAATAATCAAGGAAATAATATATTCCCACTGCAAAAAAAAAAAAAAAGGAAGTGAGAAGAGAAACAAATCAGACAAGATCATTTTATCCAAGTTCAGGAGCAGAGCTGCTTTTATTTCTAAGGCTTTCACTCCTTAGCCTTAACCTTGTTAAGATGAATGGCAGAAACTTCTTTGTTCTCCTTTCAATTGTCTTGATCCCATCTCAGATCTCTCTTATCTCCACTTAATACAGGGAACAATTTCTTCTTGAGAGAAAGCAGTAAGATGGTTTTCATTGTCTGTCTCATTGCCATCGCTTGGCTTGTGAACCCATCAGGTACAACATACAGTAGCAGCAACAAAGCCCTGAACTGCTAAAAATAAAGACATTTGTAGTGTTTTGATGCTTTTTACTGTCAGAGCCTTTTGCAAATACCAACAATATTATCCTTGGAACATACCTGATTTCCATATATTCAATGCACCGATACAGGAAAAAGGAAAAACCTGGTGTGAGTTAATTTGCTGACAACATCCAAATTCCAGGCAGATCCAATTCCTCAACACAAACTGTCAAATACTTCTGCTTTCAGCACAGTCATAGGCAATGTGAAACTACCACGCAATCAAGCTGTTAGAACGATTTGGAATGGTAGCAGAATTCTCAAAGCTTTGGTACAACGATTAGAACCACGGTGTATTCCTGAAATTTTCCTATCTAGTGTGAGAAAAGCACAAGTACCTTATACATGTCTAACTTCCAACACCTGCACAACATATTGCCAGTCTCTGTAACTGTGTCGTAGTTCAATACACAGGTGGCATTACAAACAAAGAAATGTACTTTAGTTTTATATCAAAGGAAGACATTTTAAAAATTACCAGTTTTCATTACAATGCAGCCAACCAACAGCACATTAACCAGACTAAAGAGGCAGGCACACCACCTCTTTTTAGAGAACATATTTTTTGATTCATTTGAATAAATGCTTCTAGTAATAACACAACAGTACGAAAGAAGGAGTAGCAAAACCGTTGCCCTATTGTACATAAAATACCTGCTCCTATAACACATGCATTGTTAGGAACCAGACATATGCCAACTCCTATAAAATAAATCTGCTGTAAAATCTACAGAGATACAGGAGAGACTCCAGCTAAAGGCCACTAGTATAATAAAGAGACTGGAGCATCTCTCCCACAAGGTAAGCCTGAGATAGCAGGACCATTCAGCCTGGAGAAGAGAAGGCTCAAGGGGAATCTCATTAACATATGTAAATACGTGAAGGGAAGGTGTAAAGGGCGCAGATCTAAGCTCTTTTCAGTGGCACCCATTGATAGGGCAAGAAGAGCATGAACTGAATCACAGGAGGTAATGTATGAAGATCGGGAAACACTTGTTTTTACTGTGAGGGTAACTGAGCACTCGCAGAGGTTGTCCAGAGCAGCTGCAGAGTTTCCACCCCTTTGGAGAAATTCAAAATCTACCTGGACACAGTCCTAGACAGCCAGATCTAGGAGACCCTACTTGCGCAGGAGATTGGACTAGATGACCTCCAGAGCTCCCTGCCAACAGTTCTGTGATACCACAACATCTCTCACAAGGAATAAACCCAGAGAATATTTTCCTTAAAACTATTTCAATAATAGACTATTCACTAAAATATTGAAGTGATTCTGATTCATCCCGGCTTTCATACATGGTCCTCCCCTTTCTCTTGTGCCCCAGGTTTTTCCTTCTTTTTAAATGCAAGGAGTCATTCAACACAGTGCAAAAGAGTGTCCTATTCATGAAGCAGTATTCTGGGATCTCTGGCTGTATAAGACTTCATTAACCAAACACATGGGTTGGGTATTTCCAGAGCTGGGTTTCCCATCTGACCATTTTAGTACAGCGAAGACCAGGATCTACAGCTCATCCAGTGAATACAGCTAGCTCCAGCAGATTATTATTGCCTTTTTAATTTTTAAAAGGATGGAACAAGAAAAGACTCACTAAAATCTGCCTAAAAACAAAGCTCAACTCAATATTAAATTTCTCACTTAGTGTGTTGGGCTCAAGCAGAACTTTTATTGTGCTGACGTGACACAGTCTAACACTAATGCCAATTGATCAAATTTTTGTGATCCAAAGATCACCAATCAGCATATCTCTTCATAAGGATTTCACTCCTAGTGTGTTCTGACATACCTCCTCCTACTGCGAGGTTTCTTCTGTTTTGCATAGGTCATGCATTTCTTAATTGGCTTCTCCTTTTATCCAAGTAACAAACTGATTGTTTTTTAAGCATAACTCACCTGAAACAGCTTGTTTTGAAAGAATAAAGAACAGTTTTGTTTGCCTTTGGGAAGTAAGGATTGCTCTGCAGAATTTGGAGACCAAAATGCAGAAAGGAAATCATACTTACAAGCATTCTTGAGCTTTACTACATCACAATGCAGAGTCAAGAAGAATTGCAAAGTAATTTATTTAATGTTTCAAATGAAGTGAACATTTCATATTGGAAGGCACAGTCATTTGAGCTTTGGTTGCAATGATTATTATTTTGTCTCATCTGCACAATTTATACAAAGTATTTTAATTGAAATAATACTGATTTATGCAAGTAATAAAATCATAGAATGGCTTGGGTTGGAAGGGACCTTCAAAGATCATTTAGTCCAACCTCCCTGCAATCTTAAACTAGATGAGGTTGCTCAGAGCCCTATCCAACCTGGCCTTGAATGTTTCTAGAGATGATGCGCCTACCACCTACCTGAGCAACCTGCTTTAGTATTTCACCACTTTTATTATTAAAAAAAATCCTCCCAACATCTAGTCTATGTCTGCTCTCTCCTAGTTTAAAACCATTATCCCCTGTCTTACCACAACAAGCCCTACTAACATGTTTTTCCCCATCTTTCTTATAAGCCCATTTTAAGTACTGCAAATTAACACAAAGGAATTGATTTGTGAAAATAATGGCCCACAGAAGGGACTTGTGCTGAGCATGCCTTTCTTCACAAAGCATTTCTAGATATTCTTTGCACACACACTCTTGTCACAATCTTCTATGGTGCTTATGAGCTTCATCATCAGTTAAAATTTCCTTTCTAAGCATGTATTAATCAGATTAGAAAAGACACTGAAAGATAAGATGAACCACTTACAGTGCTCTTCCCAAACCAAGCTACTATTATTTTGCTGGAACTGCAGTTCACTCAGAGCAAGAGAGAGAACTAATTCAGCTTAAAGAGAGAAAAGCATAGTGTGACATTTAATATAGTAAGTTAAATAGGTCAGTTAACAAGAGATTCCAGGTTAAATTTTTCTGCAAAAATTACACCTTTTATACTCAAGAAATGGAAGGTGGTGGGGGAGACACTTTGCAGGAAAAGCTATATATATGGCTGACATTCTTCTGGCAGTTTAACAGGGCAACTGAAAACTTTGTTATTTGCAGGCAACTCATGTAAAAACAGTGTCTTAACAAGTTACTCTGCCTTCTGTTCAATCATGTTAACCTCTTTTCACCAACGGTTCACAGTTTCCTAACTCTTCTTTTTCTCTACGTAGATTTTCTTGTTTTAAGATAACACCTTTGGAAAAAAAAGTCATGTTTTTACATCAGCAAACATCTGTTGTTTTTCTTACCAAAATAGGATAGCTCATACCCTCTGACAGCAAAAACTAAAATAACTCCTTCAGCTCTCCAGGAGATTGCAATGTAAATAATAACTCTACTAAAAAGTTACAGGCCATCATCCATTTTAAATAACAGCTCCAACTGAAAAATATTTTAACCATGCCCTCTTTCCCTCTTTTTCTTCTGCCAGATTTTCCAGTGTTGGTTCAATAGTTCTTTGTTTTGGATATTTGTTTAAAAGATTGAATGTGCAAGTTAATACCGAGACATTTCTAATTTTGTGTGTAGGCTTCAGAGGCAAAGTGAGATTGGTAACATATATTTGCTTTTTAGTTTTAAAAGCTCAGATTTTAATTGCATTTTTCCATATTAATATAGAGGCTCATAATACACTGAATGTTTTAATTTTATTGTAAGAACAAAAGTTATAGAGTAGTATAGTCCTTGGGAAACCTGCATAGTGCAAATTAAAAGACAGAAGCTCCAGTAAATGGTGCATCTCAGGATCCACAGCCATGTCAAGAACTATCTTTTGATTTCATTTGTTTAATAGACCTTTAGTTTTACACAACTGATAAGCAACTTGGCTCACATGCAAGCATCTCTGCAGCATTGTTTCTTTAAGTGTTGTATGTGTTCCAAGAGCCTTCAGATATTTGTATACACCTATAATGCTTGTGCAATGTGAATGTGAATGCTAAAAATTAAAATGTGGTAATTTGAACACTAGTCAAGCTTTATTTCAAGATTTGTTAAGAAGCCACTTAGTACATCCAGCTCTGGGTAATTAAAATAGGATAACTGTCCAAGCAAGGAATGAACAAAAGAACCCCACATAATAAAGGAAAACTTTTAAAAAATTGAATTTTCCTCACTATTGATTTAATTATGAAAATAATTTAATGAAGGGTATTTCGGAATAAGAAGCAATTTCTTATTAATCAAATTTTTGTACATATAGCAATCTACTTTTGATTTAAAAAAAACCCTTTTCAATGATGACAACTACACTTGCTGTTACTTTGGAATTGCATTGTCTACTGTGGTATAAACTTGATTTTTTTTTTCCTTATAATCTCAAAAGTGCAACAAATCACAGCTGTGAGAAAAGTGACCGAGGAGCTAAAAGGTATGAGTGTAGGCACAGAACTCAAAGAAAGAATCTTTTCTGAAGAGAAGATCACTGAGTAGTAGTAGTATAACCTGCACAGCATAGCATATATTTGAAAGAATATGTTGCTTATTTTAAATATTCTAGAATTTATGAGACATTTCAAAGCACTATGATGAAACTCTAATATCTGCACTTTGTTTATAACATTATTTTATTATTAATTTCCAAGATAAATTTGTATAACATTTGTTTTTAAATATTCTCCAAAATACGTGTATTTATCATGCCAAATATGAGAAATTTATATAGACAATACCTCCTGTAATCCTGTACTCTTCCAAACCCTTGAATTTATAGTACTGCACGCTTAAGAGCAGCATAATTGAAGTCTGTGAATAGTATTTCTTGACTAAACCATTCAGTACTGATAGCAGAGCCAAACAGTTCTAGACATACAGTTCTACCATACATCAGGTTTGGATATTTTATTGATACTCCTTTCCACTGAAGGATTTTAGTACCCATTTCTGCTATGAAGATGAACAAGAAACATCTCGTTTATCCTCCTGTTTTAAGGCATATGTCAGGCAACAGCAAAGGCAGGCTGCTTGGAAAGGACAGTGGAGCTGGAAGCCAAGAGCCACAGCAGGGTGGGCAGGGCAAAGCTCTCTCTGACAAGGACACAGTCCCATGGCACCTGAACAAAAAAGCAGAGCAGGTCTCTGACAGCAACCAGGGCCAGCTGACATACCAGTGACTGCCAGATGAGGCTGTAATAACAGGGCAGATCTGAGGTCAAGCCAGAAAGATGGGTCAGCAAGGCAGGGCCCAAAGAGATGAGGTTAACCGGACACTGCCCCAGAGATCAAGGCAAGGCTATAGTAAATGAGGCAGGTCCAAGCCGAGCTGCACCAAGTGTTCTCCCAGCCCAGGCAGCAAAACCTCTGGGAGAACAGGGTTATGCACTCTGGCCCCTGACATAATACTGCATTTCAAAGGTGCTTTTCATTGAACTTTCCCATGCCTTATTTTTCCATCCCTGATGGTGATTTTGCAGACACCTAAAGAGCTGATGCCAAACCTCTTACAAAAAGAGAGAGAAAAAAACAGAAATGACAGTGATGGCCAGTATCAATTGTTTCATTGACCTAACAGCCTTTGGAATAACTGGGATCACCAGTGTGGGGAACCACCCTTTTCCCTACTACTCTCATAGAAAATAACACTGAAAAAAATGTGCACAGTCCCCTCACTGAGAATTACTATTGAGTTTGATGTGTTCACTGTATCTACAGCAATGATGGTAGAACAAATGCCCTGTTTGAAAGGTGGTATTTGGAGTGCATATGGCTTGTAAGTTCTCAATATGAATGACTTGCACTCAAGGATGAAATATGTGCATCTCCTTCAGAGAGGAAGGTCTCGGTGAGAGACACGAGTCCGTAGCAACTTAGAACTCCAGTGAGTATCCAGACATCTCCTCCAAGTTGGAACATGGTGCTTCAAGGTTCAATAAAGAACACTTCAACCATTCTAACTTCATTTATTTATTGCCATGTCTAAATTAAAAGTATTTCCTAGAAAAGATTTTCACACATTTCATTTGTTTCACTGTGAGTTATTTAAAAGAAAAAAATAATAGTAATTCCAAGATGGAAAGACTTCTACAACCAGAATTTGTTTGACAAAATCAATGTTCCACCTAAGTTTTATAACTGGTTTGACTGTGGAAATGAATGTTGAAGTTTCCCTGCATTGATTAGACATAAAATTGAAAACAGTCTCTCCATTGCAGCACTTATGTATGACAGATGCACCAGGAGTACTGATTCTCTCTGCTTGCTCTTCTGAAGTAGACATTTTTGGGAATGACTAGTGGACCACTAAGGTACAGGACCTACTGAACTCAGAAACAAAAATACACTGGCTTTTTGATGATTAAATAAGTGTGCTTGACGTGTGAGGCAAACAGTGTCCAACTGAATGGAACTGCTAACGTTTCTCTTTTAAGATGAATTCCTACATGAAAAGTTTTCTATCTAGCTGAGGTGCCAAAAAAGCTGCAGCACATAAGCAAAAAAAAGGGAGGGGAGAAGAGGGGAGCCACATGTAGAGACTCAAATCTGGTATACTGACACATAAAAAGGTATCCGTTCATTCTTATGGAGCTATTTGCTTCCGATCCATTACATATTTATAAGTCATGAACCAGATAGCAAGGAATTTTGGCAGCTGTCAAATGCTTGTTTTCCTATATAACACAATTAATTTGTTCTCCAAGTAGTGAAAAAGTGTGATATTTTTCCAACTTTGCCTTCTTTATCTAGACAGCAAGCAGACTATCAGCTAGGAAATAAATCTTGGAACATCATCTTGAGGAATTTTAACTAATATGAATGAGCAACTGGGCTTTCCATAGATACACACACACAAGAAAATAGCTTTGCATTTAGCTTCTTGAAGGTAAGTCCTGAGACAAGAATATTTACTAACAAAAAGTAACAACATTCAAATCAATTAATCTTTATTTAAGGTTAAATTAAGCACACAGGAGGAGTGCTTATGCACCCATAAGTGATAGGAGTACTTAATATTTGTCATGGTTTTTCAAAGACACCAAAGTTAATGTCACTCTAAGATGTAGCATTTATAAGCCTATTGTAGAAGTTTATTGAGAAAAATTTTATAAAAATATCGTAATGGAATCTACGATTTAGAAATAATATTTTAGGAGTATTCCACTGTGTACCTAACTACATATTAATTTTTACATTTAAAATCAGAAAAGAACTCCTGGAAGCTTTTTTTTTTTTTTAAAACATTACTTGACATCACACAGAAGTGCTACTCCACGGAGTACCCAGTGCTCTGGAGGCTGACGGGTTTTAAGATCCATAGCAGCAATGTAATTCAGATCTGTCCGACTGCTCTTCTTGTAGACCGGGCAGGAGTACAGACGTGGATCTTTTGCAGCTGAAAAGACAGAAGAGACATAAAGAGCAATTAAACTAAGTTGAAAAAATGGGGCCCTTAGGGACTGGTCATAAGGCAATGGAAAACTGAATCTTAAGTTCAACAGTACACTGCTCTCTATTTGCTATTGCCAACTGAAGGCCATATATGCCTTGAAATTTCTGTAGGTTTAAGATTTAACATGAGCATCTTGGAACTGATGCAAAGCAAGATATGTAAATGGACATTCTAGAGTAAATAGTGTTCTTATTAGTTCAATCTACCCATTGAACATTACTTATCAATGTATTATGTCAAAATAAAATTGCCCTACTTTGAATAACCTGGTTTGAGATGCATTTAGTATTTGAGAGTACCAGTCATCAACTTCTTCACTGCAGAATTAGAACAGTAGTCTAGTCATGCTCAATACTTCAGTGTTCATTATTTAGTATCTTGGTTGTTGATCATGTCTTTTATAAAATATTAGCTGTGCAAAATAGCATGTTAGCAAGTTTGCTTTTAGAGGTGGAATGCTTTTCAATAGATTTTTCCAATTTTATGTTCTGCAGTGGATTGTTCTAGTCTGTTTTACATCCCTATTCAACAGTATGTCCCATTCTGTGTGCAAAAAACCACATTAACACTAATGACACATTTTCACAAAACTGTCCTTCAGCCCCATAAGTTTCTTTTCCATTCCTACATTCCTTTTCTTCCTCAAAGACAAAACATTTTCCACCACCTCACTCCACCTCTTGCTTGCTTCCATGAGCTCAAAACCAGAATTGTCCAGGCAAAAAAAAAATACACCTTTATAAATCTGCACATTATATATACATATATATACATACATATATATAACATGCTACCTATTAGCACGATATATATGTATATATGTATGTATATGTATAGTATATGTGTGTGTGTATATATATAATCCAACATATTTTATATGTTGTGTATACATACTTATATGTTATACAAATATTAAAAAATACATTCATTTTTTTGGATGTGTGAAAGAGATTATTTAGGTTTAGGTTACAGCGATCGCAGAGTTTATGTGTAAGAAAGCTGGTGTTTTCAATCCAAGATACATATTGTCATCATGTACAGCTTACCTGTAAAAGGCTTTAAAAGTTCTTAACATTATTAAGACCATATGTAGAAACCTACCTAAATATTAGCAAAAGTGCCTACTATCAATTATGAAGCAAGTCTGAAAGCACATTTTCAGTGGAAGACTGGGAAGTCCTCCCCCATTGAAAGGGATTTGGTATGTGTACAATAATTAGCAACAGCCTCATGAAATCCCCACAGCCCAAAAGATTTCCATGCAATTAAATAAAAAGTGACATTGAATTCTATGGAAATAACATCCTTTACAATACCATTACTTACTGTTGTTCTCTGCATATATCCTTATAACCGGCATCATCTCAAAGAGCACCTTGGGCTTAGATTCTGTCAGTCTCATATTTCTTCTGTCCCAACCAGCTCCTTCCAAATACAGCCCATACACATAGACACCTTCTGAAGGAGGGCTTGTGATATCGTCCTTCATCCATTTAGTGACTTCATTGCACAGCACTACACTGTCAAGAGCCCATCCTTTGTTAGCTCTTGTTATTTCCTGCCCAAGCCAGACAAAATTTAGGAGGTTACAATTTCACATGAGCACAGAACCCTTTTACCCAGCAGTTATAATAAATTTGTATGGTCATAACATATACTCTTCAGTACAAAAAAACCCCAAACTACTTCTCTATGTTTACAGCAGTTTGGCTTCTCTCTAAGGGAGTGATGGCATGGAACGACAAGAAAGCTTTCAGGACTTTATGCACCATATTCGATTTTCAATCTTTCTATTATATGCAATATCTAAAGACCCTACCAAGTAAAACAACCACTGAATTCCAATGGTAGCCAGCTCTTGTGAACACAAAAATTTCACAGATCTGAAGAGATAAGAAAACATTACCTGTATGTGGGTAAGCAAACCATATTTTCTAGGGTTACCTTCCTTTTCCTGCACCTCTACTCTTCAGTAACTGTATTCTTAATGAGTAAGAACTCACCAGCTCTAAAGCTATGTCAAGAGACTGCAAAAAAACCTGTTAGTTAATGCATTGGACAACACTCAGTTCTCAGTTGCCCAGTTCCTTACTATCCCATGCAACTGAGTTATGGCAAAACAAAGTTTTATCCTGGTCTTGCAATGGGTTTCAAAGAACTTTACTTGAAGTAGTTGGAATTAATGCTTGCCCCATACTGCATTTACTGAGATGATCTAACAGAACACAAGGTTTATAGTTCAGTGATCATTCTGGCTCTTCCTCTTTCCCATTTCTATTTGTTTTACCACATAGCAAAGCCCAGAAACTCACTTTGGTATTTATTTGGGATATTAGGTTGTTACATATCCACAGTTCCTTTCTCCAGAAACAGAAAGTACTGTAGCTTCCAACTGTTTCAGATCCTCCTAGTAGACCTTTTCCACAAGCTTGGATGCAAAAGATAGTCCCAATTTAGGACTGTTCACTCCAAAGAAATATTTTGGTACATAGTTCCAAGGCTATATGCCTGAAATTTTAGATTACACTACCCAGACCTCAGAGTAAGAAGGTACATTTTTCCTACACCAAAAATCTTCGTCTTCTCCAAAAGTTTGGGCTTTTTTTCCTGAGGTCCCATTGTATTTTCACCCAAGTATTCTTTTCTAATTTTACACATTCCAGACACTTCCTGTCTCCAGTATGTCCCTTTAAGCTGACCAACACAGGCATTTATTGCTTCCTTTTAAAGTAAAAGAGTTGCTGAGCAACCAACACAATTACCAAGTCAACATGCACACATGTTAACAAATACTTTGAATATCATACTTTTACGCATTAATAAAGGAAAGTCTTTCCCACTTCATGAAAAAAGACTTAATCAGAAGTGAAATATAAGACTAATTCTGAATAGCTTTTCTGCTCAGTCCCCAGTCAGGTAAGTACTGAACACAAAAACAAAAGAGTGGGGAAACAAACAAATGAATTCATGGGCTTAATGACCATTCTCAGAGATATCTCAATGGAAACATGAGACAATATTTTTTCTAGTCTACCTTAATAATGTTGTGAGGTAGCCTCTACTTATTCGGGCCTTGGTCTACACAGGAAATATATATTTTAACACATTAGTGGTTGATATACTGAAAAAGTATATGCAAAGGAAGAGCAGTACACTCAGGAAATGTTAGACAGTCATGGATCTTCCCATGTGTATAAACTCATCCTTCATCAGACAACGTATTTTCTTTTTAAAAGCATGTCAAAAAATAAGCAGAATAAGACTTCAAACACAATTTACCTGCCTCACTGCAGTCAAAAATCCTTGAGGATTAAAAAACCCTGTCATCCAGAAACAGGTTGGTCGACTTTCAAAAATCCACTTGTAAAACTGGTGGTTTCTTTCTAGAAGCTCAGTAAACCAGAAACCAAGTGTACTGGAAGGCCAAGATGCCTAAAAACAGTAAATATGTTTTAAAATAGCATACTGCTGTCAAGAAAAGCAAACTCCTTCCATGGTAATAAACAATATAATATTAGCAAAGCATAGTTGAAGATCATCTGTCATATTTTAACTTTAAGCTGATGCTTAAACTTTGCATCCCACTGAAACCTGAAGCAAATTATTTTTCTGTTCAAATTCATGTCTGCTATTCCATTTACACATGCTTAATGCTCTCTGTGGTAATTGTCCATCTTAGGACATTTTTGCTAGCTTAGATAGCTGTATAAACTAAGAAGAAAAATTGCATACATGTCTTTCTAATTCCAAGGTCAATATAATCAAGATAACATGATTTCTGTAAAACTGTTATGCATTTTTATTCTTCTGAATAAAAGCTAAGGAAAACTGAACTTGGATTATGTAGAGATATAGTTGCGTTGTGAAGCATCTGCTTAGGTCTAGGCTTGGTACCATGAAAACACTGTCAGTAGAAACAAAACAAGCAAACAACAAAAAAATTCCCCATTTTTCTTTCCATCAGTTGCCGTTTACAGCTTTAATTGTCCTTGAAAACAGTTTCTATGGGGAGAGGCTGAGAGCTGGGATTGTTTAGCCTGGAGAAGAGAAGGCTCAAAGAAGATACTATGTTTATACCTCATGTGTAGAGAATGGAAGAGGGAGCCTGATCCTTGTCATCAGTAGGAGAGAATGGTAACATGACAAAATATCAGAAATTCTGTTTCAGCTTAAGGGGTTTGTTTGTTTGGCTGGTGGTTGCTGATTGGTTGAGTTTTGCTGTGAAGGTGATCAAACAGCAGAATGGGTTGGACCTCTCTGGTTCTGGAGACTCCTGGGAAACCTGCTTTAACAGACCCTGCTTTCAGAAGTGGGATTAAACTAGACTGTCTCCATAGGCTCTTTCCAGCATCTACTATTCTGTAATTATGTGGCTATAAGTCAAACTCAAAGAACACTGATTTTGACCAAAGTGGACAGGCCACCTCAACCCAGAAAAGGAACACAGGTAAATTATATATGTTCAATAAATAGCACCAGGGTAGTTCACTAATGTGAGAGCTATTTTTTAAAATCCATCATCACATTTTAAATTACTCTCCTGTCTCTAGCTTTTTTATTCTGCCAATATGCAACAGGCTGTTAAAATGGGAAATACCTGCATCTCCTACATTCATTTCAATTTTTATAAAGACAGAAGGCTTGTTTTGACTATGTTTATTTTAGCACAAAATCTATTTCAGCAGTTGCACAGCTCTGGTTAACACTGGGAAACACAGTTTGAAAAAAAGTGTTTACTATAAGTCTAGCAGTTTAATCTAGTCTCTTCAGAAACAGGTTTTGTTCTTTCCATAGCATGTTATGTACACCTACTTTTTTCCAGCTAGCAGGAATCCTTCCATCATACATGCAGTCTAAAGCATCCCTCAGGTTTTCACTCATAACAATTGTCCCATCAATGGCAAGTTTTAAATCAGTCAGAGTGCTTCTTACTAAAGAAATTACTCTCTGCATTTGTTCAATCTCCTGTCGCAAAAATATGTTCATAGGTTCAAAAGGTCCCATGTTCTTTAGTTTTTCTTTTACCTGTAGGTAGAAAACCAAAGATTCTTCAAGAGGAGTGAAAAAACAAAGTTGCCTTTATGTCAAGGTCAGGCCACAATATGATCTTTAAGATATAACATAATTCATTTATGAACTTAAATGGTCAGTTTGGCAGCTCCCTTGAAGGGAGACAGAAACATGAGATTTGTTCCAAGAGAAATCTATGATGCTGAGACCAGCTATATTTTTAGTCTAATTCATGATTTAGTCTGTTTATCATTCTATGAGCTAATGCCATTTAAAGAGCTTGTAGGATGTTTGCCTTAGTTCAGAGAATTCAGCTTTAATTCCAACAAGCAGTTCCAAGGTTTTCTTTGCACAAACCAATCAAGAGTGATTGCCCCAGCTGCTTTACTTCAACGTAGTGGCAATGCCTGGGAGCTATCACAATACCAGGCAGCCTTGTATTCTGTCCAAACTTACCAATTCTAACCAAATTTTTAATCAAAAGTGTAAAATTAATGAGTAAACAACTGCATGAACATAACTAGAAATTTTATAGTATCAACAACTTCAGTTGAAAGTTGATGATACTACCTCCCCCATAGTGCAAATGACAACTTAAGCATTAATGGATTGAATATTTTTCTAAAAGTCCTCACGAAAGCACTTCAGCACACCTTTAATGATTGCATTACAAACATTAACAGTTTGGGTGCACGTCTTCAAAATAGGAAGTATTGCCTGGATGAATGAATTCAAATATGCTTTTAGAAAAGTTGTTGGTTTTAGTTTTTAATCCATAAAAGGCAAGATGGAGCAAATGTTTTTTGCCAGAATTTCATTAACTCACTTCAAATGGTACATAATCAGCAGGAAGTTTTTCCAGCATATCATCAGCCAGTCTGGCTACAATTGCCTCTCGAGTTTCACCTCCTCCACCAGAGCTATCTTTAGGCTGAATACCGAGGATGGTGTCCAATACATCTTTGGAAACTTTACTTTGGTAGGTGATATCCGCATTGGGGTGCAAACCAAACACCTCTGGTGTGTCATAAGCAGGAAGGCTCTACATAGTAAAATATAAAAGGAGTACAACTGGAGATTTAGAAAAAAATCATTAAGAAAAAAAGACACATGCAAAAAAAATCCCCAAACAAGCATAAAACCCAACACACAACAAAAACTGAAAAAACCCTCAATTACTGTAAAGTAAGAAGCTAGATTTCTTCAAATAGTCTTAGGCCAAATAACTTGCTGTGGTCTATTTGCCATGTCACAGCCCAAATCACACCAAACAAATAGAGTTTTAATATCTATGTGCTATTTTATTCGTAAACTTGTACTCTCATATATCTAAACCTTTTATTTCCAAGAGGTTGTACTCAATGTCTGGACTCCATTCTTTGGAAATGCTTAAATGCTCTTAAATGCTCTTTAATAATTTTGTGCCTTCAGGTACCTCCCACAAGAAAACCACATGAAAAAGAAAATATATATTGCGGTCATGAAGATGATAACATTGATAACAACAATTAGTTGTCACTAATAGATATGCAGACTAATAGAAATCAGTAAAAAAAATGTGAATAAAAGGCAAAATGCAGTTACTCAGAAAAAAAGAAAAATTATAGAGAATTAGGAACTTATGAGAAACAAGCAATTAGCTTTCATTTACCAACCTGTATGTACTGAAGGTATTGATCCACCATAGTACATTTGGGTATGCTGTATCCTTTGTAGAAGCTGAATTCAGGACTGAATATATTTTCACTGAACCAAACCTTTACAAAGGTGTTCATGAGTCTTTTGTCAAAGTCATCTGTCACACGACCACCATACTGGATCTCACCTATCATGTAACAAACAGTACTCCAGGAGATCCCCTAAAACCAAGCAGAAAGCAGTGAATTCAGCTAATCCTCTTCTCATTTACTTAGATCTGCCTTAGTAAAAACAGCTGATGTACCATGTCTGTCCCATCTGGAAGAAAGTTATTTTCCTATTGCTCTTTTTTTCACTATAGTCTTGCATTCCCAGAACACCTGTAAGGATATCTCAAAATATAATTAATTGACAACAAATTCAACAGCATCTTGAAGATAGCAAGGAAGTTACAGATATATTTGAACCCTCCTTTCACTTAAAATGCCAACTGCAAATTGCCCTGCCACAGACTTCTCTGTATGACAACTGACCATACCAAAGTGAGAAACACAGGAGAAATTCTTGCATAATTATTTAAAACCACTTTCAATTTGTTCATGCTGCAAAGATAGGTTGGAGGGCCACATCATATTATTTTTACTTGAAATCTATTTAAGCAAAAGAGTATTTTAAATATAGTCATCAATTTTTAAATATTTGACTTAATTAGAATTGAAGAAGAGGTCTACACTTCTGAGATGGCTGGGAAGCCTTTTTTTTTTTTTAATGTACAGGTTAATACAGAAATTAAACATGCACGGGATTAGAAGTCTAAGTCTACTGCTGTAGAGACAGGTATACTTGAAATATTGAATGTTTGTAGAAAAAAACAGTAGGTTAAAATCATTCTTGTAGTTCAGTTACCAGGAAGCATTTACATACATTCCACTGCTAGAAAGATCCATCACCTTAATCCACCTTCCCCAAAAAATCATTAATTACCTTCTTGGTATCCATGCGATTCAAGTGGTTTTGAACGAACTGCACAGCAGCATTGAAATCAGCTTGATTAAACTCGTAGGGTATATTCCAACCCAGAGATCCAAACTTGCGTCTTTCTTGAACGGTGGAGTGTAGAAAGGCTACGGCATACAACAGTGGTTTCCATTGCACCATTTTACTGGCATCTAATAAATCCTGGCTGACACCTATTGATTGCAAACGGGCTTTATGAGAATCACAGTAATCGTCTTTTTCAAAACTACTTCAAATCAGTGCTAAAATATCACTCTAGAGATATTCACTTGGCTCTCTGCCTCTCCCAAGGGTAAATTACAGTCCCACAAAGTGTTCTGTGCTGGAGACTTTTTATAGCATGTTATTAAGTTGCTCAAATTAAAAGAGTAAACTTCAGGGGGAAAAAACCTCACAATTTACTAATAGCTGAATTCACATCAAGTTGCTTTCTGCACAGAATCTTTGTCCTTTATTTTATGTAGTGTAAAGAGCACTTGATAGCCAGCAAAGATTAACATGTCATTTTTCTGCCAAAAGACAGAAGATTAAAAATTTATACACTTTAAACTGAGATATTAGAAGCCAGCATGTGAGAAAGGAAAAGGCATTTCCTTTTTTGCCGTCCAGTTAGTTCTGGCAACAGAACTTCACCATATCTTCTTTTTAATTTTCAAAACAAAAACCAAGACGTGTTCTGGCATCATTGTGATCAGTTCCTCATACTATCTGACACCTACTACCAGTTTAACATGACCACACAATACCGTCACAGTCCAAACACTAATTTTAAATCATTACCATTCTAGCACTCACCACTGTATGTTCTTTTTAGTCCGGCTCTGAGCCCTTGTGGTGGTTCATTGGTAAACTTAATTGACATTTGAAGAAGGGTGATGGGGAACTGTTTGTGAATGTCAGTTGTCATCCACAGTCGAAAGCTTTCATGAACAGTCTCTGTCTCTATTACAGTGTCCATTAACTCATCCAGAAAGTCAAGTCCAAGGTGGCAGTTTTGCAGAAGTGCCCAACCTCCCTATTTTACAACAATAGAATATAAAAAGTTATCAACATTGTTCACAAACAGAAATCACTCCTTGAGGGGAGCTAAGCTGTGGGCTGTTTCTTCTGAAGGTGGTGTTAGCTTATTTGTTTTTTTCACCTGAAGAAGTGGTCCTTACTTGTCTCATCTGGTCTTTTAAAGTAGTCTATACCTTTTCCATTTGAATACATTTAAAACATACATTGTCATGACTACAGCACTGATAGAAACTGATAAATTTTGGCTTACATAAGGGAGCTCAGGAGTAGCTCCATAGAGCAAGCTGCTAAACCTTGTTCCTCACAAGGGTCCCAGCCTTGGAAAATAACCATATAAACATACTTAATTAATCTATTTCTATCAATCAATAGATGTCAAGCTTTCTTATATGAATTACCATATTTCATTACAGACATCTCATATACCTCTTCATTAAGAGCTCTTATGAGACAGTGAGGGAAAGTAACTACATTTCTCTTAACTAAAGGTGCTCCTCTCCCCTATTTTTGAATGAGTTTCTTCTCATCTGACCTGCTAATTAGTTCTTTATGAGAAGTTATCAAACAAGAATCTGAAGGAAAAGCCCGAGTAAAATAGATTATAAAAGGAAGCTCGTAACACAGGAGAGTAAGAAGCTCAATCTTTTCACATCAGCAGGCATAGCAGTAGTGTCACCTGGTGAGCAAAGCATGCCAAATTGGAACATCTTGCCTTTCTCATACAGATAGTTTTGTTCTTTAATTTCTCTTCCTGTGAAATTCCTGTGCTACCAGATTATCCCTCCCAAGTCCAAATTCAGACTACAGCAATCTGAAATATTTTGCTATACAACCTTGTTTTCCTCAATTTTATCAACAGCTTATTTGGAATTCATTTTCTTTGTTTAACAAAATACATCCATGTTACTAAAAACATAAAAGTGAAAAAATAATCTGAAATGCTTGCAGAGAATATTTACTGGTGATGCAACCAAAAAATAAAATCAATTCAGCTATGTTCATCAGTCAGCAATCTGCTACAAAAACTCCATTTTATATGAAAAGCACTCCATTTTCAATGAAAAGCATCTGCACAGCATCAAGATGCTTGTTTATGGCAAATTGAAGGACTGTGAAAAGATAGTTCTCTTGCTTAGGACACTTATATAAATAAATATAGGGGTTTGCGTCAGCATTAACTACCCACCAAACAACATTATCTCATGACACGATTTTTATTTCAAAGTGTTTAATTCAGAGACAAAAATGTTCAGATTTCTGTCACTTACATGAGCCATTGTCTGATGTAGAAGTTTATGAGCATGGATTCCTTGCCCCTGGCCCATGGAAACACAAAACGTTTCTGTCTTCAGTCTTTTTCCCAAAGCAATAATTGAGTCCGTAGGATCAGAACCCATGGAAAGAAAGCATACGAGAGGAGTACGAGGATCTGACTCTTCCCATGTTTTCTCCAAGTCCAAGATGATTCCCTCTGTGTATTTCTCCCCCATAGTGTCAGTGATATATTTTCTTGCCTATATTAAAAAGGGTAAATTTAACTCGTGACCTAACCATTTAATACTGTTTTCTTCTCAGTGTGCATACAACCAATAAGTCAACCAAAGACCAAAGCCTGCAAAAAAATTTATATCGGAAATATAAATATGCAATAAGTTTATTTTTACATGGCAACACATCATACTGTCTTTGAAGGTATTATTTCTTACAGACTCGTAAGAGCAGTTAAATTTTTAAAAATAATTATTATATTAAATATATCTGTATGTATTGTTATATATAATACCTATAATTAGAGTATAATAAAACTAACAACCTCTCTAAAACTTTAGAAAAGTTTTCATGATTTAAAGATGAAATCTCCATTAGATAGTGTTACTCCTAGCATTAAAATCTAGAAAAAGAGAAGGAAAGGATTAAAGACAGGCTTCAAAGCTCTTAGGCCTTTCCCACCTCAACAGTTAAACATGCAGTGAATTAACAGTAGTAATGATTAAAATAACTATCACTAAGTAGAAGATCTAGAGGAACAGGTGGCAACCATCTCTTTTATCCCTTCTTTATTTATCTTTAAGAATTCTAGATTATTGTTCTTTTTCACAAAGAAATAGAAAAGGCTCTTTCAAACAGTGAGATGCTCTTTCTTGTACTCTTTCCCACCACAATACTTTTGTCTTAGATAGATCTTCCCCTTAATACCTCTGGGTTACTTCCCAGAGTCAAAAGACATTCAGCGTTAAACATTTGATAAACTATCAGTTTTCATAAAACCTTTGAAAGATGATAGTTTACATTGCCCCATTAACAGTAGGGAAACTAATTTTGCATGCTGTGTTTCAGACACATAGCACATATCATAGAGATATTCTTTATACAGTACTGCTTAACCTGTTGACTGCAGTTACACCAGTAACTGCTGAGATTTTCTTTGAATCCAATCATGATGTGTAAAGATGTGTATCAACAGAATTAATACCCCACTTCTAGTGATGCATTCCAATTTCAGTAATTTGTCATTAATTGCTCTGAATTGTCAGCCATTTTATACTTTTTTGGTTTTTTGCACTGGAGAAGAACATAAAGATTAAAAATAGGCTCCTAGAAGCTGATTTTTCTTTTAAAAAGGTCTATTTAATAAACTTCAATTTTATACATTTCTTAATAAATGGCTTTAAATTGAGAGCTTTGAACAGACTTTAATATAGACTTTTCTAAAGTGGGTCTAATTCTTCCATGCAAGAAGTATTTCCTCAATAAATTGTTTTCAATTTTCTTTTCTTTCAGCCAGCTGAGTTCATTAAAATATTTTACTTCAGCCTAACATGGGGATACTTCTAAAATTCCAGTGGGTAAGCAAGGACAGCTTAAAGTACCCTTCTGAACTGATAAAGCAGATCTGGATAAACACATATGGTTTGAGTAGAAATCACCACAGTGAAATTATTAGATAATATTTGTTCAATATATTGCAATAATTTTTTCTATCACTGCTCTTGTAACAAATACATAAGTGGTCTGAAAAGAATTTCAGAAAATACAACATAACGGTCCGTTACAAAAAGGTGTTTAGCATTACATAAAATAGTACTAAATTGCAATCTGGAAACTATTATTCTATGATAACTAAATATGATAAACCATGAAAACTAAATATGATAAACCATGTAGGCTGTATAAATATACCTGAGCTATGGTCCTGTCAGGACACCAAGACCTGATAAGAAGAAGATGTCTGAAGCAGTCCAGAGATTGACCATAGCCACTAGGAACCAATTCTTCTTCGGGATTTTTACTATCAAACCAGACTTTCCACTGTTTCTCTTCTCTGGAAATCTGCAATTATGCCATCAAAGAAGCAAATATCACTAAACAGACAGGTTATATTTGCACTGCCACTAGGTCACAAGCTCGTAATGAGAGTCAGAGACATGTAATCCACACACAGGCATTCGTTTAGCAATATTAGTCCACAGATTTAATAAGGCTATTAAAATTATAGGATAAACATTCAGATTTTAAGTATGGAATTGTAGAATGCAACAACACCCTTGAGTGTTCATATTCTGAAAACAGGAGCTACTAATCAGTATTTTCTGTTATAGCTGTGTCAGAACATGGCTAGCTAGGCACAGACGCAGCTTTGAGAACAGCAAGCACGTAATTGCTCCCCACACGAACGTACAGAAAGTTTTCTTCGCCTATACCAAATGCTATTTACCATTAGATACAATACACTTAGTGTCTGATAAGACTATTCATACACCTAAATATGACTAAAGACTATTCATCTCCCTAAATTTCACTCCGTGTAAGCAGAGAAATATTGGAACAAGCATCATAAAACATAGCATAAGAAAGCACAACAGGGATGCAAGGAAATCTAACAACCAGAATAAGAATAAAGTTGCAATATGTAACTTGGATAATGGCAAGTTGAATCCCAGTCTGAAAATACTATAATTATATAAAGTGTGAACAGTCTACATGCTTCTTATTTTCCCAGCGGGGGGTGGTAGAGTCTTTATATCAACATAGGTTGCTAAGCAGTCAGGGCCACAACTGTGGCTATCCTCTATCAGTTTTGTTTCTGTTCTATAAAATAAACTAGTTTCCCACCACATGGCTTGATCACTACCAGACAAACACTTGTTAAACAACAGATCAATTTTTAAAAGCTCTTACATACTTGATCAAGAATATCTGAAAACTGTTTAAGCTTACTGAGCTCCACCAAGTTCAACCAAGTCATATCCAGAATCCATTTAGCTGGCTTGGGAGGGCAAGCTTTAAGGTCTAGGGAAGCACCACCTGCAAGAAATTGAAATTAGTTATAATTAGTATTGTTGGAGAGACAAAGAAAAATAAACAAAATAAAAGGGAAAAAACTCATATGAGAATCCAGTTTTTTTAATCATGACATTACAGGAGTTTTCTTGATTACAAAACCATGCCATATTTGATTAAGCTGAGTTTGCAATTTGGTTAGTTTATAAAATTTTTTTATACTGTGTACCTTAAACAGAAGTCTTAACCAATTTATATTTTGAGGCTTTACTGGTTTTTTGTTCAATGGAAATAAACACTTTTTTGGAAAAGATATTCTGAAGATTCAACATGGAAAAATTCACAGTAATAATCCATAAATAAATGCTGGCTGGAAAACTAAGTCTCTTGGAAAGGTAATACAAAATGGATCCAAACTTTCAAGTCAACTCAGTGCTTATATGCAGTTAAGACCAAAGCCATGAACTTGTTACATTCAGCTAAGACTGATATTCTTTTAAACTTAGTATCATTTTCTGTTCCTACTTGCAGCTCTTACTAAAGAAACTATAATATGTTTAGTACAATAATAATTTTTCTAGGTTAAACACATACCTGGTGGTATTTGAGCAGCAGATATAAAGGACCTTTAACAATATTCCTTTTAAATTTTCACGATTCCAAAGGCATATTCATCAATATTCAGTGTGCTGCTATAAATTAGAGCTACTATACAATGTTTTCTGTCACCAGATCAGAATGATAAGCATGTATTCTTACAACTGACTGGTTTCTCACGTGCAAAAGGAAGGAGCATGCTGGCTAGGAGATACCAATACATAAATTTTCTATAATAATAACATGTTCTCCTTAAAATTTATTCATAGTTCCAACCTTTAATAAGTGTCAGAAATTCTTCGTGCTTCACTCTGTTTCTTTGTATATCAATCTTCAAAGTAAGCAGTAATGTGAAAAGAAATTTGTGCTCCTCATAGAGCCCTCGGGCAGTGTATTTGAATACTTCATATGTCATATGTTCAATAATATTAGTAACCCTCTTGCTGGTTATAGGGCTCTTGGCAGACCTGTTGGAAGAAAGGTCTGCAGCTGAATGTTCATTTGCTTAGGCTTCATAAAAGGTAATACTATGCAAAAGGAAAAAAGCTATAGTTCAGTATTTTCAAAACATGAAAAATAATAGATCACAAACACAGAATATCAGTCAGCAAGCTAGCAACAACTTTCAGATTGAAGGAGCAACAACAAAAAAAAAAAAAACCCTTTCTAATCAAGCCTTTTTGCCCAGCTGAAAATTAATGGTTTGGTTTCAGGGTATTGGTTTTTAATTATCTAATGGCAAATTTTGAAGGACTGTAAGTACATTAGAAGGTTCTTTGCCTTGCTAACTGACAAAATTTTATGGGTATCTAAGCTGACAGTTCCTGGTCAAGACTGTAAGAAGCAACAGTCTTCCTTCTGATATTAGTTTACAACAAATCTTTACTGTACTACAGGCACCTCCAGGACTGGGTAAATACAGATGATACTTATTGTTAGCTAAAATACCTGGCTAGGGAGCGGTCAAAAAGTCCCAGAAACTGCCGAAGAGATGTCTGATACATGACATTGACCATGCTCATCTCCGTGATAAGGAAGTACAAGATGCTACCTCGAGTTGCAACTGAAGAACAGGAAACAAAAAACACGTTCAAAGTAGAAATGCAGAGCAGAAAACTTCAACTCTCTAAAACATGTACAGCGAGTTTAACACTAATGATACATGAAGATCCTTGAGTCTGTCTATTTTTACTGCCAGAAAAATAATAAAATCATTCATTTAATCCTCATTTATACATCAGGAAAAAAATATATTTGCTGTAATTAACAAATACTATGTTAAGCCCAGTTTTCAAATATGAGCATATCTGGAGAGCAGCTCAATAGTACACTGCAATATTGAGATCATCAGTGGAACATATAAAAATTATGGCTGTTTGGAACACTGTTTAAGTATACAAACAGATTTCTCTTTACAGAGTTTTACAAGAGTCATATAAAAGTCAAGTGAACTATATTGATTTAACTTACCCAGCACTGATTTAACTTCTTTACTGTAGTCATTCAGTTTTTAATACAAAGGTTTTACAATATCTGCAATGCTTTCTGATACACTAACTGTACCATTTTACACATTTCCTAGAACACAGGCAATTACAGAGAGCTATTTTTTCCCCTATTTTTTTCACATTTTTACCTGCCAGTTAAAAGTCAAACCACTCATTAAATGTGCTGACTATAATAACCTACGGATAAATGATGAAGCATTCATCAGAACAGATACAGAGTATTTAATGTTATATTGGCCCTGTAAAAGAATGTCAACGCGTTGAACTCGAACATATACTTATCTAAACACCCTAATGACTGATACGCTTGTTTATAGAGCAATGGGAAGTCTACAAAGAGAACAGTTCACTCAATTTTATAAGTTCCACATGAGGCATCACATTGGCTATTTTCTCCATTGTAGCTCAATATGACATCTCCTAGATACATTTTACTTACAGGAAAACACAGATCTCTCCCACAGATCTTCCTGATCTCATCCTACTCTTTCTCCTACTAATATTGATGATTTAAGTATATGGTCTAGCCATTTGTCTTCCATCACTACTTTCACTCACCAGGTCTGTACTCTTCGCGGGCTGAATTGATCTGTACTTCAGTTTCAGCTGAAGTTTGCAGTTTCTGTGTTACTTCTTCAGCAGTCTTCTTGGTGTTACTCAGTACAATTAGTAGACTCTCATCATCTGCCAGAGAACTCTTAGTGCTTGTAAGTCGAAACAAAAGGTTGTCTTCTAGGTCCTTAATCCTCCTTTTGTTCATAGTCACATCTTCAATAAGATCAGTTCTTTCTTTCTCCAATTCCTGTTGGATTACATGGTGATATTTGGGAAACAGAAGAGCAATCAAAAACAAAAATAATACTTTTAGCTTAAAAAATACAGATCCTACTAAAACAGTGTAGGTCAAGACTAGACACATTAATTTGGGGAAAAAATTGGGTATTTCTGACACAAGATCTATTGCCAGGTTCTGGACCTGCTGTGTAAGTAGGCATCAACAAATCATTTCTGCAAATGCTATGGAAGATGCTCATATCATGCCCTAAAAGAAGTTCAGAATAGTAATTGTTTTTCTTCTCTTTCTGTTTCAGAAACGACAAATGCAAACACCATTGCAGGCATAGGATTTTCTTTCCCTCCATAAAATCTCATGCTCATTTATGCCTTGTTTTACAGTTGCCATATAGAAAATTCAGTCTCAATGGCCATCCTTAGTCATCAAATCAAGCACCAAATATTTCAAGAAGTGCCAATACTCCTCCATCAAAACAGGGATAATTTCAGCCCCTCACTAAAATGCTTCATTGATTAAGAAAGTACGTAGAACTTGAGTTACTTCACTATAAGTATTTATTTCATACTTTTAGTAATACAATCTGGGTGGTTTATGTACCTAGTTTCTTTTCCAGTGTCCAGATATAGAAGACAGGTAACTGTTAATCAAGAGCTTTACATTAAAAAAACAACTATTTGAAATCTCAAATATTTTTCAGAGATTCAGTTCATTCTTAAAATAAACCTTTAAAAACTTTATACAAATAAGTCCCTCAGTGATAAAAATCCTCTACTGAAATGGTACAAAATGTTTCAATAGTAAAAAGTAAAAAGTAAAGAAAAGAAGTAAAAAGAAAGAAAAGGGAGAGGATGGGTTAAGAGTTTTTCATAAGATAAGGTTAATATGAATCTAATGAATGAACAGTTAGTGAGCGAGTTGGTAGGAATATTTGCTGTGTCTAGTGAAGTACTTCACAAAGTTTACAAAGGTCTGGTGAATAATTTTAACAATCTTTCTCCAAACTCGGAAGTTCCATGTTCACTCCATCATTGCCAAGTCCAGTTCCACATTGCTTACTGGCTGCCAATATTCCAAAGAAACAGGGACAGCACTAAGAAATACACGACTTCTCATATAGCACTAGAGACATAACGGACCTGAGCCCTTAGCGAGGCTTGAGGAAAGGTTTTACTCTCCTGTTTGAGTTGTCTTCATTTAAGCAGCTTTGAAAAACTGTTAAAACTTTTGAAGTTGCTTTTATTGCTTTTCCACATTCTAGACTTCTGGTCTTCTCGCCCTACATTCTCCTTCTACATTCCCCATTTAAAAATTTATTTCTTTTAAAGAATGCCTTTTTACCTTAGAAAGGAAATTAAGAAAAATCATCTTATTATTATAAGATTTAGAGGTTTTTTCTTGGTGTATTGAAGCATCATAATCATCATCAGGTAGAAAGTATTTAGTGGGGTAATCATTATAGAATAATGCAAGTGCAACATAACTTAGAAGATGTTCTTAGTTATTCAAAACATTCTGAAAACAACTGATGAAAATAGACAAGAAAACTAGAGTTATCTGCATTTCAATCAACTGATTCTTCATGGAAATAAAGAAAAACAGGTAACAGTTTCATGAAGCATTTTTTTCATGCAAGTTTAATGAAGTAGAAACATTGTTTTAAAAAAACAGCATTAAAATAAAGTGAGCATCCAATTAAATAGTAATTAACATACTGAGCCAAATCAAATTTCATGTTTTGCTGAGCTCAGTTTAAAAAGTTAAACGTACTTTAGAGTTCAACGCATTATAAAAACAGAAAGCTATTCTCCTCACAAGAGCCTGAGAAACAAGTTGGAAACAGTTACCAAACTAAAATTATGTAACCCTAGATAAAAACCTTAGTGAAAAAAATCCATCTATTAAGTCCTTAAAATGCTTTTTGCAGATCAGGAAGTGTACACAGATGAAAGCTTTCTTCATATCTTCAAAATTTTCCAGTCATAACACCAAGAATGCAGAAAAAATGAGCCAAGTTACCATGTACATAAATTCAAGGAACTTGCACCAAAGAGGCTATTTCAAATCCAGTTTTATGGAATTCCTTTCACAAGCAGATGACATTTTACAGACTGTACCAAAGAATGCTATTTCTTGTTAATATTCATAAAATATGAAAGCTGCTACATAGCTTAAATCATTCTGTCACAAAATGATTCACAAGTACAAGAATTTTCATCAACTGTTCCTTAAAAAACTTGAGCCTTTTTCCAGCAAAAATCTTGATATATGAATGTGAAAATTCAAAAAGCCATAAAGAGTTCTTGCATATTATAACTCCACTACTAATCTGACTTACCTGTGACACTAAATAAATGAGTTTTTTGTCAAATTGTATAACAGCCAATGTATCAAAACAATGATATCATTAAAATACCATAAGTTATACTACATTCAGAGAAATATCAAATCTCTCAAATACTATTACTGCAAGAAATACAGAAGAATCAAGTTTATACAGCTATACCAGCCGGCCGTTGACCACCTTATGCGTCACTTGCATCTTGCAATTGGTTTAACATTCTGGTGGAAATCAGTACCAGCATTCTTATCAGTAAACAATTAATTTTGTGAGATGTATGTGACAAAGATTCTACTAATGGGCATACCAGTCAACAGAGAGCCAGACTTTGCAAAAACTTCAAATGACATGCTGTAAACGCTCCTTTTCCTTGTTGCAGGTTTAAACCTCATTCATTCTAAGACCAGAACCATATAAGAGATGGTGAAATGAGAAGAAGAATAGAAATGTGCATAAAAATCTTGAAGAACACTGATTTCAAATAAATAATCTCTTCTCTTTTTGGGACAGAATTTCTGCATGTTCATTGTAAAACTGGATATCACCAAGCAGTCACACTGTTCAAATCATTTGGCAAACTATCTCACAGTAAAATAATTCCACCACCTTCCTACCAAAGGCTACAAAATGTAGTAAGAATCCAGACACTTAAGAGGGAAATACCCAAATTCCCAAAGATGCATCATTAGACATCATAAAAATATATTTGGATGGTGGGATATATTCAAATTGACCCCTCAGGAAACCTTGCACCACAAGGTGTATAAACAGAGGCTGAGAAAACTGTAAAATGGTAAGTATATTCTGTGGAAGTCCCCCTGCCTGTCAAGTGGTCCACTTGTCATTTATCTAGAGAAAATATCCCCAGGTGGTTTCAAACAAAACAGTAGTGAGTATAACACTCTGAGAAGCTGGTACAGAGCACCCCATATATCCACGTATTAGACACTCCCACTTAGGGAGAAAGAGGCTGCTGAACAGCAGAATGATTTTGAGTTGGAAGGCACCTACAGAAATTAACTAGTTCAACCCCTGTTCAGATCTAAATAGCTCAGTTGCTCAGGGCAATGTCCAGGTGAATCTTGAACCCTTCTAAGAACTGAAATTCCACAAAATCCCTGGGTAATGTGTTCCTGGGTTTGAAAACCCTCCATGTAATTATTTTTTCCTAATATCTACTCAGAATTCCCCATGGTCCAAGTTGAGTCTGTCACTTCTCCATCTATTTTTTGGCTCCTCTGAGAAAACTCAGGCTCCTTTTCTGTGTCCTCCAAGCAAGCACACAGCAGTGGCATTGACTGCAGGAATTTGATAAACTGACTGTCTCCTGGAGGAAAGTACTGTATTTCAAGGGCCAAGAAGCGAAGTTAGGCACAAGGCTTCGTGAATATACACATCACAGCATGCTTCAGATAGACAGTGATAATTTCATTACATGGTGGGTTGACAAGCTGTCAGTGGTTGAAGAGAAGCTGATGGTGCAATGAAGCTGTCTGACAAAAGACAGACCTTAACAGACTGAGTGTGATTTCCCTCGTGAGATCCATGCGCTGTTTGGGAATGAAATGCAACTACTCGATGTAAGCAAGGTGACTGAGGCTATTAACGAGAAAAATCTTACACTGGCGGGGCAGAGGGGGTGTTGGAAGGACAGGAGAACCTCAACAGATGCCACAATAAGGAAACAAAGACATTCCTGTCATTCCTCCCTAGTAAAGGTAAACTGGAACTATTGCCAAAATCATAGTAGATACACAGTCATAACTGCATAGTGTCTCATGACATCAGCATTGCCTGACCTTATAGTTACAGGGATTAGCTGTTCAGTAGCTTAAAAGACACCAATCAGCCTCCCTCCAGAGCTGCTGGTTGCATGTTGATTGGGACTGGCATCCTGAACCTGGACTTCCTCAACTATTATATCTGCAATGTCAAAATAAGTAGGTAGCCTGTTTTCCCTTGGAGCAAGGAAGTAACTACGTCTGAATTTTTTGCACTAGGTTACATTGCCACGAGCTCCAGGGTGCATAGACGGAACATCAGTTTTGATTTCAGGCCCTTTGGTTTTTCACAGGCCATTTTCATGAGGTTATAACTCACTGAGGCAGGAAAAATAAGGTGAATATGTTACAGTTCCAACAATAAAGAGACAGAGCAACTTCCACATGAATGAGTCAATTGCTTCTGAGTCAGTTTTTAAACCATTGCAAATAGATTATATTAAGAAGAATAACAACAAAAAGAGCCAGAAAGTTACCTTGATATGAGAATAGAGAGTAATAAATTAAAATTAAAGTAAAACATTCTACAGGTAAATATAAGAAGTACAGCCAGGAAAATAGATACAATCAATTCTTTTACCTGTTTCTCTGTGAGAATGACTCTGCCTAAGAGTTGATTTTCAAGACCTTTCATGGTTACAGTAAAGTCAATGATGGAGGTTCGAGCACTAATTTCAGGAGAGTAACATGGATTTGACAGTTTTGTCGTAATGTAAAGCCTGAAGCCATTCATAACATCTATTTCCTTATCACCAACTTTCACCTTAAGAAAAATATTAAAAAGAAGTCTTGAAATATCAAGAACCAATACATGCTTTTTCAGATACTGCATATAGGAAAAAGGTTACATTATTCTGCTTAAAGGCATGAAAATCCAGTTTTAAATCATACATCTCGTGCAAACAATTTGCTGAGAGTAGCCAAGGACCACTTTAAATGGCCCATTCACAGATTATTTCGACTTGTAAAAATTGCCATAAGCAAAGGAATAAGGAACTCTATACATTAAATATATTAAGCATTTTTGAACTTAAACCCTACCTTTTTTTTTTCTCGTATTAGCATTAATCAAGTTTAAATGAGTTTAATTTTTTATAGTCTTATATTTATGAGGAGTTATTTTTGCTAAGGAGAAGGGTGTGGGGAGGGCAAGGGAGGAAAGGGGAATTGCCACGTTTGCTCTTTCATTTTATTTTTACCTTGTTGGCTGAACCTGTTTTAATGATGTTTCTTTCCAAAACATTATCAAGTGCTGGGTCCAGCTCTTCTCCAACATCTTCTACTAAAAGAGGTCTTCCCAAAGAAAGGCTGTCTTCTAAGTGGTTTCTAAAATACTTATGATTCAAAGAAGTGATCTAAAAACACAGATGCAATATCTTATGCCCATTTACCAAGCTTTTTGTTAGTTTTATGTTTATAAATTATTTCATTTTCTTTAAATTACTGCCAAAAACAATGATCCTATGAGTAGAGTAGTATTAAGGCAAAGATTATGACCACAAGAAAAGGTAACATCAGTACACCCTATTGCCAGATCTCATGGAACGTAAAGTTCTATTTTTCAGCTGCTAAAGTAGAAGCAAAGCAGCACTGAGGACTTTCAGTTTTGATATCCTATGAGTGCAACTACCCAAGAATTTCACAGGAAAAATTCACAGGAACCTTTTAGCACCTTCAATTTTATCTTGGATAACATCTCCAAGTCACAGTGCAGCAGGGTCAATTCCAAGATAAGTGCTCTTCTGGGTTTTTTTCACCCTTGAAAATCAGAGGTTTACATACAACAGGACCTTAAATAGTCTTTGATTTAAAAAGTAGTCCTCAGTATACCTGTGATTTTCAACATGTTCAAAAAGCTCATTCAGCTTAGACTTTGATAAAGCCATAGACAAACTAATAATCATTTTTACCATAACTAAGCAACCACTGAAGGTCTCCACACCTAGATAACAATCAACATGAAAGTGGTAGTAATATTCTCAGAGCCACTATATTATCACACCTCAAACTACTTTTCATGGTTTTCAGGGATTTTTTCTTTTTAAAGCTGGTTTATTCATATAATCATAATTGTAGCCAGGAAGGACTTTCTTCCTCATATTTTCTTGTTGGCATTGAATTTGTGTATCTTGCCTCTGTACATTCTAGCGATACCTCTTCCCTGTATATTTGCAGAGAACTTAACTCCTGACAGCCATATTAAAACAACAGAAATTAACAATGATTTCTGATTAAAAGATAAAAAAACCATGCTGTGAATCTTCATTTATAAACACTTACATGAAATTGTATTAATCAACTAGCTGGTTTTTTCCCAACACTTTTATTATTCTGAAAACATGCTTATTAACAGACATTGCCCATCCAGCCTGCTTTCCAACAGTTTATGTTTCATTAAAATAAATTCATTAAACAAATGGAGTCATTGGGGCTAAAGGATACACTCCTACATCTAGCCAAATCTCAAATCTACTAAAATATGTCTGGGCTATTCTTTATATTCAAACCAGACTTTTTATGTAAATGGCATTTCCTAAGCATTATGTGAATCACTGAATTGTAATGCTTTGTAAGCTAAGAGCTTTTAGGGGTTATGAAAGCACAAGCATTTCTATTACCTGAAGGTCATTTCTGCCTTCCTTATTTTTAATCCAAATTTTACCCTGTGCCTGTGGATCAATTAATAAAGGATAACGAGATGCTTTAGTGACAATGATTCCATTCTGTATGGATAAGTCGTCATTTGGCAATCCTTGCAGGTTCCATTCACTGATAGTTGGAGCATCAGTCAACATTTCTATGAGGTTCAAGTTGTTACAAAAAGGAATTCTTCGGCTTTTCATTTCCTTTTGCCAGTCATTTAACAGCAGACTGCGGAACTCTTGATTAAAAGGACCAGAATAGGACAGAAAAGCAGTAGCCAAGAGTACATCACCTCAAAGAGAAGAAGGAGAAAAAGAAAAAACAACTAAGCAAACCAAAGCATTGCAATTTTGCCAATTCTATAAATGAACAAGGTGTTTCCTTCACTAGTTGCTACACATTTTGGCTGGTAACTGAAGAACACACTCTGACCCCTAAAGAAGGCAAACCAGTCTTTTTCCCAAGGCTCATTTCATGGCATGACAATGCTACATTTCAGTAGAGGCCACATTTACTTCATTCTTACGATGCAGTTGTAGGAATCAAGAGATCAGCATCTGGCAGCTCACCAAGATCAGCTCAGCACACATGTAACGCTATTTCAAACACCAGGTCCTGCACAAGCATGACATGGCGGAATGAATTCACTCACAAACTTTCAATTCCATCATTTCCTTGTGTAATCATGAGAACAGGTTTAAACAATATTTGGGGGGGGGAGGGGGGGTGCGGCGCAGGAGAGAGGGGGAGAAAAACCTTTTATAAGTACTTATTCAATTAAATTATTGTAAATCAATTAGGAGTACTAGTAATAAAAACTGTCACAGACATTGTTATGGAGGTATTAACCGTGACAATTTGTAGTCTTCTGTTCAGGTTCAAAATTTTTCCCCTAAATTTCATGACACCATAGTTTGAGGGGGTTTTGTACCGCTGAAATAAGAATGCAATATTCAAACTGGAGAAGATATCATTCTTTTATACTAAGCCCTAAAACGTTTTGGACACTTTCAAGTTATCTATAAAAGAAATAGGATGAATTTGTGGGGAAGGTATCTCACATTTTTAATAAGTTAATACACATATACATATTATACCAGCAAATAAAATACAACCTATTTACTATAATACAGCCTATACACCAATATCTGCTTTTTACAGCCTTTCAAGGTAAAAGTCAGAGAAGAAACTTCAGCCCACAGCAAATGACGAGATAAATTTCATTTATTGATTGGCTCATTTAATGAACCAATTATTTATTAAAAAGTACTTCAGTTTACAAGTGCAAATTTAAAAAATAATAATGACCTTCTAAGAAGCAAATTTTTATGAACATCAGTAACTGCAGTTAAAAATATTGATTTCTACATATAAATGTCAGTGACTGAGTATCAGTCTTCCTCTCCTCTATATATATTCTCAGTTATACACATTTTATTGGCACTTGCTAACATATCACTCTCTTTGGACTGTTGCCTACAAACATCTGTCAAGTTAAAACATTAGTGTCCCAAATATGTCCCACCACATTCACAACATCCATTATCTTTTCTTTTTAAATATGAACATTAGCCTTACATTTATTTTTCACATAACAGTGCTTTAGCAAAGGAATTAAAACAATTGCCCTCATTTTTGAGACAGGGATCTAAGATACAGAAGAAAAGTTTGACATTCCAAACATTCTCCATTTCACTACCCATGTCAACTCAAGCAACTTGCTTCTAAGTTCAAAGGTGTGGATAAAAACTTACCAACCAGCCTCTTGGTTTGCATGGCAAATTCTTTACTCTGTTCTGTCCACCTCTCTTTTTCACCCGCTAAACCACTTATAAGACTTGAGGCAGTTTGCATTTTATGTCGGCAACGCTCAGCATCTTCCAGCAAAGTCTAGAAAAAACCATACACCAAGAGAAATTGCTCACAGTCATATATCTGATAGGCCAGAAAAATCTCAACATCTCATTAAACCAGTAGATAAACAACAGCTTAGAAATACATTCTCAAACATCTCCATCATCATGCAGAGTAGGGAAAATGAGGTGGAAAAAATATAGTGGGACAAACTATCAACATATGTCAGAAACGTGATTCAATATTTCTTTTTTATACTTCTGTTCTTAACTTTCATTTTGGTGTAGTTTTTGAATAGCATGCAAAATTCCTGATACTTATAAATTCTGGGGAATTCTACCCAGAATTTCAAATACATTATACATATATAGCATACATGAAACTTGAAGTTACAGTAGTAGGCACTAAGTAAAGAATACAAATAAAATAGTTTTTGATGAGGTGGGAGAGAAGAGGGGAGAGGATCAGAGGCAAAGGAGAGATGTGGAAACCAAAGAGGCAGAATTCAAGTACTGTCTCTTATCCACCATCCATCATCTTTTTCAAGGAATAATGGTGAAATTGAAAGAACACATTAAGTGTTCTTTAAAGTAAGGGTAGAAACTTCTTTTCTGTGAAGAGAAGTTTACCTGTTTTTCTCTCATTGCATTTTCATACTCTGCCTGCACAATATCTAATTCTTCTTGCTTGGCTCCCAGTTCTTCTTGAGCTTTCTGCAGATCCAGCATAGCACTGGTTAGGCGTTTCTCCTGAATTGCTAAATTAGCCTACAGAGCATAAAAACATAAAAGTCTATTAATGCACAGAGAATTTCAAAGCATTTGCTATAATATATTTCTGAAAGTTTTCCTGTACTACATTTCCAAATCAAACTCTTCAGTAGACATTTCATCACTCAGTAAAACCTTTTATTTGAATGTTACAACAAAGTTCTTATTTCAGATAGCTGCACTTAAGTAGTTGTTTTAATGTCAATTAGAAAAAAATAATTTGAAAAACTTCTGGGAATGCCAGTCATTCTTCATCTGACACAAAAGTTAGTCTGACACGGCTTGCAGGAGAGAATGATGCCTCTAGAATCCTACTTGATTTGTCCAACCAATGGGCTATGTCTAAATACAAAACTTGCTCCCCTCTCAGCCATTCCTATCATAAATACAAGCTGTTCTCTGCTAAACATGCTTGACCATCTTCTTCCTGACTTTCATTCTAACTACTTAGGCCTGGTTTTTTCTCTACGTAACACTGATGAAGAGTATCTGTACAATCTTCTTATGAACTGAGATCTGGAATATCAAAAGAACGAAATCTCGAGGCTTTTTTCTACTTAATTCTAAATTAAGGTAGAGCAAGTGCAGTAGTGTATTTAACTAGATGACAGATGCTTTAACCCCATTCACTAGGAGTCCAAAGGCATAAATCTGCACCATCTCTCTCATAATTTTGACAACTTATGAGTGGAAGCACATTTGAAATATATTTCGTTGTAGAATTGCAGTGTTCAAGATAATAAATTTCTGGAGAGGGAAGCACCAGTTCAAATAAGGCAGATGAAGTTCCCTGTAGATTAAATCCTCAAGTGCAAGCAGGTGAGGATGAGAAGGAGCAAAGGGTATTTGTGACTGACTAACAGACATACCTTTAAAGGTAATACTTCTTTGTTGATGGAAAAAAATACAGCCATAGCTTTGGTCCATGAACAAAGGCCAGCAACATTCCCACATACTCTCCTAGCTGTCTCAATGTTGTAGTCAGCCATTTCAAAATAAGGGCTCAAAAGTTCTACCACTTCTTCATTAATTGTGTCCTTCTGAAATTGCTGAAAAAAAAAAAATCTAAAGTGCAATATATATAAGGTATGTAATAAGTGTAAACTATACCTACACATATGCCAGAAAACACAGAACACTATGAAGATTACAAGTGTTACTTACAAACAACTAATACGAAGTTATTTGTCTCATGCATCTTTGCTACCTTTACAAAGTCATTCCTCTGTTATAGATACTTACGAAATGGAAGAAAGTTTGCCTTAATTTATGATCTTTGCTATCTTACTATTACTGTTACACAGCTAATCATTGATTCAAAATATTACTGATACCCTGCTTGAAATTTCATTTTGCTTAAGACAGAATAAGTGTTTTAACAATCTTCAAAAAGAAAAAGAAGGACTTAGTTCTGGTTCAAAAACATACATTCTACAAGACAGTCCTTTGAAAGGGTAAGACAGCTATCTTACCCTTAAATTACCTCATCTTATTAGTGGAATGTATTTCATTTTTAAAGGATTTATTTTTACCCTCTCTTTTCTCCAAAAAGCATAGTTTTCATTTTTCCTCCTGAAAAGCTCTCAATTTTCTCCCTCAAATTTATTTACAAAGTATAATGAAAGTTTGTCACTAAAGAACTTGAAAAGTAGCTGTTCCCTGAAGCACAAATAGGTTTAATTATGCACAAGCAAAATGAAGTGTTGAAGTCCTTTAGCAAATTAAAAACCCTTACAAGTAGATGCAATGTGAATGCTACAAAAATAACATCCGTGCCACTACCAAGCACACAGAGCTGGTCAAGCCTCCAGATAGACCAGTGACACATTAAGTAAACTCAAAATGCAGAAGTCAGGGATGATAACACTCAGTGGAGCAGGACGACATACCATTCATTCCAACAAGATAAATCATAATATTACTAGTTTAAGTGATGTAAAGGGATTTGTTTACCAGTTGGTTACTCTTTCCATTTCCCTAGACAAATGCTATGAACCAAAAAATCCCAAAATTTAAAAAGTTCTGATAGTGCTCATCCTAATAATCATCTGTGCTTTTGCAAGCCAGTGCTCAAGTTGCAATGTTGAAAAGTTAAATACCAGAAAAAAAGACGTTTGTTATCAGTTTTAATGAAACAGAAAAGTAATGGCTATCCAAGCCAAGTGCTTAAAGCTTTGAGTCATTTGTCATTGAAAACAATTTCTTTGCCTTACTTAGGAAAAATTATGATTTATTTATGACTTGACTTTGCAAGAAGGATTCAAGCTTATTTCAACCTGACATAATTATTCTTAAGCCCTTAACATTTCAGATCTATTGCGTGATTCCCCTTGCACGTTTGTTCTCCTATGAACACCAGAGAAAACTTTGTCCCTTATTTTCTTACATTATTTAAAATAAAAAAAAAAAAAACGAAAAGGTTGCACAAGCACCTGTAGGCTCTGTAAGAAGTTGCCTGTTGTCATCAGTTTCAAAGATTCTTGCCATGATGGGACGGTACAGCATTTTTCCTGATCAATTTTCACATGGTTGACTTTACGCTGGAAGAGCAGCAGCACACAGTCCATGATACGCATGATGAGGTGAGGAGGTCGACCCAGTGTACGGACAGTGGCAATATCTGCAGGTTTTATTGTCTGGGAATTTAAAACAAAGGGCAAAGCAATTACTGGTTTTGTTTGTTTAGTAAAACATGAAGCATAAGCTCACCAACAGTACTAATGGGAGAAAAAAAAAATTTATGCTATTTTTACCTCTGAAAAGCATGAAGCTAGAAGGATCCCCCCAGTCAGATTTTTACTACTAACTCCTATCAGCTACTGGGAAACCTCAGCACAGCACCTCCACAGCATCACCTTAAAACTTAAAACTACCATGAAACAGTTTTGACTGTTCAAAAAGAGCAAACCAGAAGTATCTCGAAATTTTACTTGTTTTTTAAATGCGAACATATTGACCAGAAACTGAATGTAGAAAGGAAATACTTTCTGTCAACATCTGGCAAATGAAGGTAAATTAAGGAAACCAGTGAGAAAGCCTGATATACTTATCTGTTTGCACCTTCTAATACATCTTACCAGGAATATCCCTGGTGTAGAAGCAGGCCTATGAGAAAAATAAATTATAGTAATGTATGAAAACCTAGGCCCTATTAAGAAAGGCCAAGTAAACCTAGGGTGCCAAGTCTAACACTGTAGCTCATAACTCTACATCATGTGTAGCAGCCTGTGAGCCTGTAGCCAC
>VZRR01004891.1:366-12308 GCA_013398015.1 Oreocharis arfaki
AATAAGGCGGTGGCGGGTTATTTATAGCCGCGGCTGTTGCTCGTTGGTTTAGCGAGAGCGAAAGGGGCTGTGCCGTCGGGCGGAAAAAAAAGTCCCCCAAAAAATCAAAACGAGGGGTAAAAAGTCCAGAAAAAAAAAAAGGCGAATGGAAGGTGTGACGGCTGGGGAGCGGGAGGAGGAGGGGGATGGCAGCCTTCCTCCCGGGGCAGGGGTTTGCTCCCAGAGGACCCACGCAGGAGCACGGCCCCATCCTGGCAAGGCAGGGAGTGTCCGGGGAGGTCCCTGGAGGGATGCGGGAGGTTTTGGGAGCATCCCCATCCTCCCTCTTGGAGCATCAGTGGGATGGGAGTGATGGAGCCGTGGGATAACCCCTGCAAAGCCAGGGAGTTTTGGGGTGCTCTTTGCCCTGTGACCGCTTCCACTCCTCACCTTTTCTGTTCTGAGTGAGTGTTTGCCAAAAAAACCCCCGCCATGCCCCACTCCACGTCATGTACCCGTCCCTGGGGACACCCTGACATCCTCCAGCACTGGGAAGGGGACATGGGGGTGATTTGTGGGCAGAAAATCGCCCTGGTGAGGTTTTTGTAGGATAAAGGAAGACCAAGAAAGCCTCTCCGCAATGGGAGGCCGGGAGCAGCTTCTCTCCAGGCCTCCACCAGTCCCCCAGGTGCCTCCAGCTCTCTGACCAGCAGCACCTTCTCTTCCTCTTCTAAAAGAGTTCAGAAATCCCTGAGAGAGAAGCAGGGCCCCTCCTTCCCCCCTTTTTCTCAGCAGGGCACCCGGCTGGGGCTGGTTTGGGGGAGCAGCTCCTGAACGCTACAAGCTGGCGGGTGAGATGAAGGAGGAACATTTTTCTTTCGATTAGAGTAATCGTAGGTGTTCGTTGTAATAACAGGAGATAAGATCTTTCAGAGGCAGAGAGGATGTTGTCTGGTTTGGGGTTGGTTTGGGATTTTTTTTTTTGAAGTTTGAAGGGCTTCATTGGGAGATGGATGAACGGAAGTGGGTGGGTATGGACGGTGCCCACGCACCTGTTTCCATTGGGAATGAGGGCTCTCTGCCATCAACAACTAAACTTCATTTCAATCAGAGTCATCCTGGTGTGGGGCAGGTGCTCCCCCCTCCCCTCGCTAGGTTTGGAACAGAAATGCAGCATCTCTCACCCACCCCATCCCACAGCGATGGTGCTCCTCAGGTGGGATTTGCTCTGGGGGTCCCAAATTCCTCTCCCAACCTGCCCGTGGGTGTGGCACAGGTCGATTTTGGCTGGTGATTAATGAGAGGAGCGGTGTCCCCGGCTCGCTTCCCTGGTGCCCTTTGGATTGTCAGGGTGGCAGAGGTGCTCGCTGTGCCTGCCCTGCCCGGCTCCCGGCTGCCGGGCCGGCCTTCCCGCAGGGAAGTGCAGCAGCAGGGCTCTGAGGGAGGCGGGGGGATGGACTTAGGGGCAGCATCGGGATCAGCTCCATCTCTGGGCTCCTGCACCGGGCGGCTCCGGGCATGCTCTGCTGGGAAGAAAGGGAGCTGGGTGTTGGCAGAGAGGTGGGCTCACCTGAGTGCATCCTGAGCCCCATTTCGGGAATGGGGAGCTTCCAGAGCCTGGCAGGGCTGAAAACAGCCGAACTCAGCACTCAGCTCTGCCCAATCAGCCCGGCTGCTCCTTGGCTAATTTTGTTAATTATTATTAATTTCTTTCCTGTGCTGCTGCACATCCTCCGTGAGGAGAGAAGGGGCGATGCCCGTGTTTTCCCGGAAGGCACAGGATGCTGCTTTTAAGCTGTGGATCCACTCCAGCAGCATCTCCACATCCTTCTCCCAGCCCAGCATCCCACAGGGACGTGCAGGGCTGGCGGAAGCAGGCACGAGGCCGGGGCTGGCCCGGGTGACGCGCAGCAGGAACCGCTGGCTGTCACATGAGGCCTTCGGGGGGCTGCTTGGCAGCTGCCCCATGTGGTTTCCTCCTCCTCCTCCTCGGAAAGTCTTGGCTTTGAGGCAGGAATTAGGTACTGATTGAAAAGAAAATGAGGCTCGGAGGAGGAAGGTCTGTGTCGGGGTGAGAGGCAGCCCCTGGTGTGGTAAATACCTCCCTCTTCAAAACTGAAAGGCACATTTATTGTGTACAGTTACAACAATGCCGCAGTCCGGTGCTGTGAATATCCACGATCCGGGAAGATAAAAAAGCCTGGACTGGCTGGAGAATGTTCTTGGTGGGGTTTGCTGAGGCAGTTTCCTCTTTAGCAGGCAAAAAAAGTTCTCTTTATGAAGGCAGGCTATGAATTTTGTATCCTCCGTGCATTTATCAAATATAAATGCTGGTGACATCCGTGAGCTGAAAGCCCGAACAAGCGGCCTTTGGGACTGGGAAGATTCAGCTCCTGCGCGGGGTGGGAAACAACTTTTCCAGCTGGTGGTCATGGGGTGAACCTTGGGGCATCCCTTGCAGGGGATGCTTCCCAGCATCCCCACCTGGCTCCAGGCTTTTCCAGCTGGAGCCACACCTGGGATGCAGGAAACCTCCATCCTGCTGGTTTTTGGATGTTTGAAAACAAGGCCTGGCCGGTGAGAAGCACTGACTCAGGGCTTTGGGCCCGAGCTCTCCTTGAGCAACACCCGGAACGGGCTTGTGCTCGGTGTCCCCATGGGATGGGGAACAGGGCTGAGAGGGAGGGAACAGGGCTGAAAGCCCCAGCCGTGGGAAATTCTCTTCTTAAACCTCCTTCCGTGCTCCAGCTAAATCCCTCCACAGCCTGAGAGGGTGGCATTTACTCCCTGCTTTTCCAGAGCTGCGTTTGGGACTGGTGGGATCCAGACCCCTTGCTGAAATTTCTGTTCCGTGCCAGGTGTAAATCCAAAATGTAAGCAGAAATCAGCTTTCAGAGTCAGGGAGTTGGAGCTAGGGCTGTTCCGGGGGGCTGGTGCTCCCCAGCCCGGCATCGCCCTGCTCAGCCCTCCCCTGGGTCCTGGCGCTCCGCGGGTGTCCCCAAGGCTCACGGGTGCCACCAGCTTGGGTTTGGGTGCCATCTCCAGAGGCTTTCCCTGGGCTGGCTGGGAAGGAAGCCGACCCAACACTGTGGTGACAGAAACCCTGGGAACTCCTCAGGTCGCCAAACTCTGTCCTTGGGGTGAACACGCGAGCCTCGATTTCTCCTCTCGGCTGCCAAAAATAGAGCGCGCGTGCCGCGTCCCCGCCCTGGGGGAAGGTGGGGAAGGTGGCAGCGTGACGCCCTTTCCGGAATGCTGCGGGCACGTGGTGGAAACAGGGCCGCGTTCTCAGCGCGCTCTTCCTCCCTGCCGTTCTGCCCCTTATCTCCTTCCTCCTCCCGTCGCTCGACCTTGCCCCCCGTTTCGCTTCCTCCTTCCCAAAATACTCTGAGCTGCTGACGGCGGGGCTGGCGGCGGTGACTGCTGATGGCCCCGATGGATGCCATTGATTAATAAACATTGGGGTGGCTTTTGGGGCTTGCTCTGCCTGCGTCCCCCTCTGTGCCCCCAGCCCGGCACGACCCCGCTGCCCCAGCCCAAGAAAGCCTGGTTTGATTCCGGGGCCGGTGACTTCATCCCTTCCCGGGGGCTGGAGCGGCGGGAATAAAGCCGAGTTTGTTCCCCTCCCACACACCCATCCCAGAGCTGGGCACCCCCGGTCACTGCGTCCCCCTGGGGTTTGGGAGCTGCACGTTCCACAGTCCCAGTGGTTTTTAGCCTACAGGGAGCGGTTTTGATTTATTTCTTTTGGATCCCAGGCCTGGGAAGCTCTCAGGGCTGGATGTTTCCACGTGTGGGTCACCGGGGAGAGCAGGGCTCTGGCTGTGTAGCCTGGGAGAGGAGTGGGATGGGCCTCCTGGAGGTCATCTCCGTTCCCTTCCCTTCTCTTCTCCGGGCATCTCCATCCATCCACACCGTGCTGGATTTTTCCTTGGTGCAGATGCTGCACTCAAAAACTCTGTTCTTAAGAAGCTGTATCCGTGCAAATGCCTCCTAATCCGGGTGAGCCGCTCCACGCTAGTCCCGCCCCTGACTGCAGGGGTTGAGCAGGCCCGGAGCTCCCACTTCCACCTCACTTTGGGGCTATTTTGGAAGCAGCACCTCGGGCAGGACCTGCTCTTGGCAGGAGAAGAGATGCTCACCTGGCCTGAGAGCGTCCTTTGGGGCAGGCTGCTCCCTCTGCGTCCTCCTTCCACCTGACCGCCGCCGTGCCCCGTTCTCAGCCATCCTTTCCCCGTGCAGGTCTCATGGTACCGAGTGACGCGTCCCCCCTGTGAGATTCACGCCCCAACCTGCTGAGAAGATGTCAGGGATGCAGGTGAGCTCTGGCTGAGGAGAGGCAGGGATGGAGCCCTGCAGAGGCGGCCTCAGCGCTCGGGAGGACGCTTGGTTTAAACAGATCCCGTTTGGGTTCGCATCGGAGGGACCCGCTGTGAGGGGATGGGGTGAGGGTCGGGGGGTGCCGGGGGTGGGTGACACACCTGTGTGAGGCTCTGATGGCGTTCCCTGTTCCCGGCCAGGCCGTGTGGCCGTCCGGTACTGAATGTATCGCCAAGTACAACTTCCACGGTACCGCCGAGCAGGACCTGCCCTTCAGCAAAGGAGACGTCCTCACCATTGTCGCTGTCACCAAGGTGAGGTGTCCCCGCCACCCTCCCTGCGCCCCGTGACACGGCCGGGCCGGTGGCAGCCCCTGGTCCCGGCAGTCCCGCTGGGCGGGAATCGGGCCATGAGCTCGGTTAATTAATGCATGGCCTCGTTAGTTAAGGTTTCTCTGAAATGGAAGCGCTTCCCAGGAGGTGGAGGAGGGATGGGAGAGGCAGTGATGCTGGGCTCTACTCCAGGGGTTGAAGAGAGGGGCTGTGGATTTGGGGGGCTCCAGGATGCCTGGTAGGTTGGGAGGGGGATCACAGTGACCCCTGTGGGGCCACCAGCACTGGGGTTTGCTGGTCCCAGCACTGACCCCGATGCCCTGCCCATCTCACCCTGCCTGCAGCCAGGAAGGGGGTACCGGGGCGCTTGGGGAACCCCCAGGGTGGCGCTGGCACCCCCATGGGCTCCTTGGGTGGGACGCAGCCGTCCCCAGAGGCCACGGCCTTGTGGTGACATCCCGCTGTCCCCACAGGATCCCAACTGGTACAAGGCGAAGAACAAGGTGGGCCGGGAGGGCATCATTCCCGCTAACTACGTCCAGAAGCGGGAAGGGGTCAAAGCTGGAATCAAGCTCAGCCTCATGCCGTGAGTATCCAGGCAGGACTCTGCCGAGGTGGGGCGGGGGGAGGTGGCTTGGGCTGGAGCATCCCTGTGGCCAGAGCCGTGTCCCAGCAGCAGGGACACTCCTCACAGTGCACAGCGAGGCTGGGAGGCGGGAGGGGCAGCGGCTCAGGCTTCCCAGCAGTGTGGATTTGAGATTGGGATTTGCTGCTGGGGAGAGCTCTGAGTGTTTTGGGAGCTGCCTGCGGGGCTGGGAAGGTGATGGATAAAGTTGGGCTTGTAAAGACTGCTCTCAGAGGAAGAGGGAAGGTTGGAATGAGGTCTGTACAGGATGGATGGAGGGATGGATGGATGGAGGGACCTCTTGGATGTTCCTGCTGCATCTCAGAGCTGCCTCCAGTCTGGAGGAGCCGGGGGAGGAACCTCCTAGGAGTGAGAGGGGCTGAATCCGAGTTGGGGGCCGGGAGGAGGGGAGCAGGATGCCGTGGAAGGAGCTGTGGCCTGGGGTGGGTGGGGACAGGAGGAGCTCGCACAGGCCATCCCTGTGCAGGCAGGGACAAAAGCTGCTCCATGTCCGAACGCAGCCCCACAGGGGCCCAGCCAGCGCATCCCCAGCCCTCCCCCACTCCGTGCCCCCGTGCAGGTGGTTCCACGGGAAGATCACACGGGAACAGGCAGAGCGGCTGCTGTACCCCCCCGAGACGGGGCTGTTCCTGGTGCGGGAGAGCACCAACTACCCTGGGGACTACACCCTGTGCGTCAGCTGCGAGGGCAAGGTGGAGCACTACCGCATCATCTACTCCTCCAGCAAGCTCAGCATCGACGAGGAGGTCTACTTCGAGAACCTCATGCAGCTGGTGGAGGTGGGGCCTCGGCTGTCGTTTCTGCCCAGCCCCGGGGGGGGTCATATAGGGACATCAGAGCTTGTGGGGCTGCAGGTCTGGAGCCCGGGAGGCGGTGGGACCTTCTCTGCTGAGCCCCCGGGGTGAGGATGCTGGGGACAGACCCCTGGGGCCAGGGGCGGGGTGAGCAGGTGACAGAGGGACCACCGGGAGGAGGAGGAGGGACAAGGACCCTGGGCCGGCACCGGGCCCGTTCTTGGTTCGTGCTGCCACCTGGTGGGACCTCGGAGGGCGGCACGCCTCGGCGGGGCCCGGGCCGGGGTGTCACCCACGCAGCCGCGTGTCCCCCAGCATTACACCACGGACGCAGACGGGCTCTGCACCCGCCTCATCAAGCCCAAGCTGATGGAGGGGACGGTGGCAGCGCAGGACGAGTTCTCCCGCAGTGAGTGGCTGTGCCCCATCCCCGGCCCCCGGGGACCCCCAGCACCCCCTCACTCCCCCTTGTCCCCCGTGCAGGCGGCTGGGCCCTCAACATGAAGGACCTCAAGTTGCTACAGATCATTGGCAAAGGGGAATTCGGAGGTGAGCCTGCTGTCCCCAGCCTGCGGTGGCCCTAAGGGGGGGGGTGGCTCCTCTGTAGCCCCCCCAGGGTGATGGTGGGGCCGCAGGAGGCTGGGATGCTTCCCAGTGCCTCCTGTGCCCATCTCTCCTGGCCTGCAGACGTGATGCTGGGGGATTACCGGGGGAACAAAGTCGCCGTGAAGTGCATTAAAAACGACGCCACAGCGCAGGCCTTCCTGGCCGAGGCGTCCGTCATGACGTGAGTGTCACCGCCAGCGGGGGACGGCATGAGGGAGGGGGCACCTCTGTCCTTGTGAGCGGGAGGGTGGTCCCTGCCACCCCACGGGGACCATGGGAGCCCCTGGTGTCCCCAAAGCTGTGCCCTGAGCTCCACTGTGCCACGCAGGCAGCTCCGACACAGCAACCTGGTGCAGCTGCTGGGGGTGATTGTGGAGGAGAAGAGTGGCCTTTACATTGTCACCGAGTACATGGCCAAGGTGAGACCCCCACCCTGGCCCCCTGCCCTCCCACTCTGGCCCCTCGTCCCCCCCACGGTCCTGGGGCTTTGCCCTGGCAGACCAGCGGGGTCATCGCAGCTCAGGCAGCATCTCCCTGGACCCTCAGTGGGGGTTGGAGGTGGCTGTCCTATCCTGCCTCCCAGGGAGGGTTGGCATCCCCAGATCCGCCCCATGAGGGAGGGACATCATCCTTGTGTCCTGCCCCTCCTTTGAAGGGACATCTATCTTTGTCTTGCTCCATGAGAGAGGGACATCCTCCGTGGGTCCTGTCCCATCTTAAAGGGACATTATCCCCAGATCCTGCCCTACAAGGAGGAACATCCTCCATGGGTCCTGCCCCATGAAGGAGGAACATCCTCCATGGGTCCTGCCCCATGAAGGAGGGACATCATCCCCTGGTCCTGCCCCATGAGGGAGGGACATCCTCTGTGGTTCCTGCCCCATGAGGGAGGGACATCATCCCCTGGTCCTGCCTCATGAGGAGGGGCAGCAGGTGGGCTGATGACCCCATCTCTCTCCATCCCTGCATCCCTAGGGCAGCCTAGTAGACTACCTGCGGTCGCGCGGGCGGTCGGTGCTCGGGGCAGACTGCCTGCTGAAGTTCTCCTTGTAAGTACAGGGCAAGGCCATGCCTGCCACCCTGACCTACCCCCACCCGTGTTTTGGGGCTGCCCTGCCAACCCTGTTCTGCTCCTCACCCCCCCCCAGAGACGTGTGTGAAGCCATGGAGTACCTGGAAGCCAACAACTTCGTGCACCGGGACCTGGCGGCGAGGAACGTGCTGGTCTCGGAGGACAACATCGCCAAGGTCAGCGATTTCGGCCTCACCAAGGAAGCCTCCTCCACGCAGGATACGGGCAAGCTGCCGGTCAAGTGGACAGCGCCAGAAGCACTTAGAGAAAAGGTGGGGGAGCAGAGAGGGGCCCTGGAGTGCATGGATATGGTGGGAGCCACAGGAAGGGAGAATGTTCCAGGCTGCCCCAAATATTCCGTGCAGAGATGGTGCTTGAGCGCCACTTCCCGCTGTCTGACCCCAAAACCAGCTGCCCTGAGGGTGGGGGAGACCCGCTGCCCCCCATCCCTGCCTGAGCCCGCTCACTGGGCTTCTCCCCCCCTCCCTCCCTTCCTGTAGAAATTCTCCACCAAGTCGGACGTGTGGAGCTTCGGGATCCTCCTCTGGGAAATCTACTCCTTCGGGCGAGTGCCTTATCCGAGAATTGTAAGTGATGGGCACCCCCTCGGGGCTGGCTTTGGGGGAAGCTGAGCCCCTGTTTGTGGGGAGAGCCCTTCCCTCACACCCTGGGTCCCCCCAGCCCCTGAAGGACGTGGTGCCCCGCGTGGAGAAGGGCTATAAGATGGATGCTCCGGACGGTTGTCCGGCCGTCGTCTATGAGGTGATGAAGAAGTGCTGGACCCTGGACCCCGGCCACCGGCCGTCCTTCCACCAGCTCCGTGAACAGCTAGTGCATATCAAAGAGAAGGAGCTCTACCTGTGAGGGGGGGCTCTGCCACCCCACAGCCGGAGGGGACCCACGCTGGGGGGGGACCAGGGTGTGGGCAGCCCCCCTGTCCCGCCCCGGCACCAGGAGGGAGCCCCGGGGGTGTGTCCCCCCCCAGTTCCCCCGGTTGCTTCCAAACTTCCAAATCTGTCAGTTTTTATTTTTATTTTCTAGGTTTGGGTTGGGGTTTTTTTTGTTTTGGTCTCCCACGCTTTTTTTTTTTAATTTTTGTGGGTGTTTTTTTGTTGTTTTTTCAGTTTTTGGGGGGCATTTATTTTTTGGGGGGGGGTTTTTTGTTGTTGTTTTTTATTATTTCAAGCAGGGCCCAGCTGAGCGTTGGGCGTTTTACTAAAGTACGAATCTTATTTTTTAATGTAATTAAAAGAAGAAAAAAAAAAAAAGGAAAAAAAAAAAGAGAGAAGAAGGTTGTTAAAAGGAGAAGAATAATAATAAATAAACCAATGAAACGGACACATGAAAAGGAAACCCCCAGCGACAGAAGTGATGGTTGACGGGGAGACGCTGGACTCGCCGCCCGGTCGGGAGAGCGCGGCCGCGTCCCCGCCAGACGCTTTTTTTTTGGGTTGTTTTGCTTTAAACTCGTTGCAATGTTTGCATGCTGTCTCCAGAGGCCTTTTTTTCCAGTCCTGTCCAGTGCTTTATTCTCATGTAATGCTACCGACTGTGAGATTAAAAACTGTAATAAAAAACCATTCCATACGGACGCGGCACATCCCGCCTCAGCCCCCCTCTATTGGCAGTGCTGCTCCCCGCGGGTCCTGGGATCCTCTGGCAGGGGAAAAAGTGGGGATGGACCCCCCATCTCTGCCCAGGGTCACCAAATAGGTGGGGAGGAGTAGCTTGGGCAGCACTGGGCTCCAGCCTGCCCATGAGAACTGGCATGGTTGGGACAGCGCTGAAGCGGCCAGGTGATGCCGAAGCTCCCCTTTAGTCCAGGCTTTACTTTCTGATGCTCAGACCAGGCAGGGGATGCGGTTTGGGGCTGATTCCTGGCCCCTCACTGCCGTCCCTGCGTGTCTCAGCCAGGGAGCTGAAGCCACCTGTGCAGCAGGACCCCCGTGTCCCGGCCCCCGACCCCAAAGGAGCCGTCTCCGTGGAATCCCTGGAGGCAGCTGGGTGGAGGTGGCGTCTGCCACGGCAGGTTTAGAATAGTTCCCCTCATCCCCAGGGAATTATTCAGCGTTAAACGATGCTCAGAGCATCGGCTCTGCCGGCTGCCTGCTTGGCAAGCACCAGGCGGGAGCTCTCTGCCTGTTTTGGACCAGGATTGAGACCGAGACTCCTCTTGGAGGGGCGTTACAGGGAAAATAGGGAGTGCTGGGACACGGGCACGGCTCGGGGCTGTGTGGGATCGGGGATGTGCAGCTGACCCCCTTCCCTGAGACCTCGGGGTGGCCGGAGGGGGCACGACAGGGATGAGGGATGTGATGTGGTTTGGTAGGGTTTCCTCTCCCCCCTCCCCGTGTCCACGTCCCCCCCGTCCCTCCCAGTGCTCCAGCAGGGCCCAGCTGGATAAGCAGCTTTGCTTTTTGGGCTTATGAAGATTAAAGTCATTTACAGGCAAAGCCTGCAAGAAACGGCTTTGGGAATGGCAGAAATACCCAGAACCTTCACGTGATGGGAGACAGCAGGGAGAGGTCTGCTCCTGTCCCCCACTGTGCCCCCTCCTGTCCCCTTGCCCTGGCTGACTGCTGGGGATGGACCCCTGCCAGCTGTCAAAAAAGGGGGGGGAAACTCACCCCAAAATCGTTCAGACCTTTGATTTTCCTCCAAATGTCACCACGCGTTGCATCTTTGAGGCTGTACCTGGTCTTGGGGGTGGTGTTTGGTGCCCCAGCGTCCTCTGGGATGTAGCTGAAGGATGCTGAGAGAGGTGCTGGAAGAAATCCCGTTCTTCACTACAAATCAGGGAGTTTAACCTGCCCAGCCCCTCCTGCCACCACCGTGCCTCAGTTTCCCCCACATGGGGTCACTCCTTCCACTGGGTCTCCCTCTCTGTGCTGCATCCTGGACCCCTCTAGGTGATTTCTCCCCGGGGATTTTGGGGCTCTTTCCATCAGCGGCAGCATGGGCAGAGGGGACAGGCCGAGTGGCACCCCGGGGCTCCTGAGTGCCGGCTCACATCACGTCCCCTTCCTTCTCCTCCTCCTCCTGCTGCTGCTCCCACGGGCAGTGAGACGGGCACCAGGCCAGGTTGTGTCAGCTCCCATCCTGCCTCCAGCTGCCTCCAGCTCCTGTGGTGAATCACCCGTGGCATGCGGGGCGATGCTCCCACTGCCGTGTCCATTCTGTGGCACACAGGGACCTGCTCCTGCTGCCGTGTCTGTGCCAGGGCACACGGGGACCTGCTCCCACTGCCGTGTCCATGCTGTGGCACACAGGGACCTGCTCCTGCTGCCGTGTCCATGCTGTGGCACACAGAGACCTGCTCCCACTGCTGTGTCCGTGCCAGGGCACAGGGGGACCTGTCCCTGCACCTTTGCTGCACAGTGTGCGAGGAGGGAACAGGCGCACGGGGCTTTAAAAAGAGCTGGAAAATCCAGCTTTCAGTTCTGGCAGCTCTCCCACCTCTCCCCTCCACACCTCAGAGCGGGATCCCAGCATGGGCCAGAGGTTGGTATCCCGGACGGATCAGGACAGGGCTGGGCAAAGCTGGGATTGGGTGAGTGGAAGCTGCCGGGGATGAAAGGACTGTCTCAAAAGTCACACATCCTTTGCTTTTCCATCCCTACCCATCCACTGCACCCCACAAGGACTCCTGAGCCGAAGTATCCCTTCCAGCACTGGCCCTGGCTCCCCGCGCTCTCAGCAGAGATCCTCTCTCTTGCCCATGAGGGCTCTTTCCATGAGCTTTGGCTCTTCCCTGTGCTCCCACATCCTGTCTGCCTTCTCCCCGATACACGCAGAGAGCCTTGCTCTCCCTAAACACCCCAAAATCCCGGTCTCCCTCCAGAGGAACCCACTTCCAGCTGCAGCAGCCGTCTGCTTCTCACTTCCCCGGATGGCAAAGCCTCCATCCCAAGAGGAAGGGGTGCAATGAGCCCCCACAAGCTACTTCATTCTCTCAGTGCTGCTTGGGGCTAATTACCAGCTCTAATTAGGGCCCTTCTGCTCCATCCTTGGAGAATGGGCTTCCCAACCCCTGGCATCCCTCGCTGGCATCTGTGCACTGCCAGCACCTCCTCCCCCTCCACGATCGACTTTATCACAAGGACTATTTTTAGCGTGATGTACAAAGCCATTCCCATCACCGTTCCGTGGTGTTCACCTCTCCAGCTCCTTTCTCTCTCTCTCTCTCTCTCTCT
>VZRR01004891.1:17630-28912 GCA_013398015.1 Oreocharis arfaki
GGCTCCTCCATCTCTCAGTACATCCCGGGAACTCCGTACTCCACCGCCCCGGGAACTCCGCTGCGCTGACCGCTGGTCCCGGCTCATCGGGAATTCGGTACTCTGTCATCCCGGGAATTCATCTCCGCTGACCCCATCTCCTCCCTAACCCCGTGCCCCAGCTCCCCGGGAACCCAACTCCCCCGTCCCTGGCTGCTCCACCACGCGGTGCTCTGGCATCCCGGGAACTCGGTACTCCGTCATCCCGGGAATTCATCTCCCCTGAGCCCCTCTCCTCCGTAACCCCCACCACAGCTTCCCTGGGACTCGGCTCTGCTGACCCCGGCTCCTCCATCCCTCGGTGTTCCGCCTCCCGGGAAATTCAGCTCTGCCGATCCTGGCTCCTCAGGAATTCGGTACTCCTACTCCCTGTGAGCTGGGCTCCTCTGATCCCGGATCCCCCATAACGCAGCATCCCAGCTCCCCGGGGACTCGACTCCGCTGACCGCAACTCCTCCCCGGGGACCCATCTCCCCTGTTCCCAACTCCTCCACGACCCAGCGCCCCGCTCCCCGGGAGCCCAGCTCCGCTCATCCCGGCTCTTGCACCGCCCGGTATCCCAGCTCCCCGGGCACTCAGTGCTGCAGCTGCCCAGGAGCGCTCTCCGCTGACCCCAGCTGCTCCCTAACCCGGCACTCCGGCTCTCCGGGAGCTCCCATCCACAGCACCCCGGCTTCCCGGTAACTCCCTACTCCCGGCACCCCAGCACCGACCATTTCTCGGCTCCCTGGCACTCCGGCTCACCCTCAGCCCCGTTCCTCGGGGCCTCCGCATACTCCACATCCCCATCTCCCCCGAGCCCCGTGGTGACCCCGCGTGTCCCAGCTACAGAGCAGCGCTGCCCCCCGGCCCCGCGGCCCCCCGAAGGCGCGGCCATGGCGTTCATGGTGAAGAGCATGGTGGGGGGGCAGCTGAAGAACCTCACGGGCGGCCTGGGCGGCGAGGAGAAGAGCGAGGGCGAGAAGTCTCCGGCCGAGGCGCAGGGCATGACCCGCGAGGAGTATGAGGAGTATCAGCGGCAGCTGGTGGAGGAGAAGTGAGTGCGAGCGGCACCGGACACCGGGACGGGCTGGAGCCCTGGGCTCCCTGCGGGCAGGGGGTGCTCCCTCTGAGTCCCCCATCCCGTACATGGGAGCCGGAGGGAGCCAGCGCTGGGGACAGCAGGACCGTGAGGGAGTTTAATGAGCCCCCTAATCCCTTAATCCGCTTCCTCGCCCGGGAGATGGGATTGTTTTCTCCTTCCAGGCTGCACCGGGGGGAGGAAATTGTGGGAAACCGGGATTTTTCAGAGAAAATGGGGGGTACTGAGGCTGGGGGGAAGCGCAAACCCAGAGATGGGGGGTACGGGCTGTTGGTAAGTGCCCTGTGTGGTCCGCAGGATGGAGAGAGATGCCCAGTTTGCCCAGCGCAAGGCGGAGAGAGCCACGGTCAGGTCCCACTTCCGAGACAAGTACAGGCTCCCCAAGGTATGGCTGTGCTGGAAATGGGGGGCACAGGGAGAGCCTGCTCTGGATGGACCTCTGGAGCGAGGGGAAAGGACAGGGACCCCCTTGGCCAGCTGGGGTTTGAGCCACAAAGCCCAAATGCAAATAAATTCCCCTCAGAACCATCCTTCTCCCCAAACTTTGGCCCCTTTTCTTCCCCCCTGAGCACTGCAGAGCACCAGCCTGAGACAGTGGGACTCCCAGCCTTGCTTGATCCCCCTCTTCCCTGCTTTTGCCCCCTAAATCCAGCCGGGTGAAGGAAAACCGCCTTCACCCCAGACTCCCCGGAGCTGGGAGTGGAGCCTGGGTTACACCTTCCTGCCTGGATTAGCCAGCTCCTTCCCCGGATTATTTGGCAAAGGTCTCTCACCTAAACTGCAATTTTGGAATTTCCGCACGATGAGCGATTCACTGAAAACAATTTAATCAAGGGATAATTCAGCCTTTCTTGGAATTGTCACCAGCTCTTCTCCCTCCAAACCCACCCTTTATTCAGGAAGAGTCGCTCACTGGTGAATACTCCAAATTGGAGCCAGTCTAATATTAGTTCCGAAGGGTCAGCTAAGCCGAGCGAGATTGTTCTGATTGTTTGGCGTTATTCAGCCAGCCTGGATTCACCCCCCTGCTTCCCACCCCCCTTTTATACCCAGGAAATAAACAGCTGGAGAATTTCTTTTACCCCTTGCCAAAAGCCAGAAAAGGCAGAGAAAGAAGAGATGGAGATTTTTTATTCTCCGGGGGAAACTGGGATTTGTTTGGATCTGGCCCCACAATCCTTTCACTGCCTTCTTGTGCTCGAGATGTCCCTTCTCATCTTTTGACAAGTTTCTTCTGCTCATTACTGATCCCACTTGGCAGCCGGGCTGCCTCATCCAGAGCGTCCCCGTGGCTGCCGGCAAAGAGATGATCCCGATCGCCGGTGGGAGCAGTCGTTAAGCATACGCGTGGCTTAATTAGGCGCCTAACCCCCCACAACGCGAGCTGAAAACCAGTTTATACTGGTGCTGTGCGTGGGTTTTCATCTCAGCTCTCGCTGTGAGCGCCCAGGCTCTGCTCAGGCTGGATCAACATCCCACCCTCACCCCCAGGGAGCTTCCCTTAAAGCGGGCAGACAGCCCGAAGCCCCTCCCGTGAGGCTTGCACACGCTTCCAGAAGGCCCTTTCCCGCTGCGACATCCCCCCTCCTGACTCTCTCCCGGCCCATTCCAGAATGAAACGGACGACAACCAGATCCAGCTGGTGGGAGGCGACGTGGAGCTGCCCAAGGAGCTGGCCAAGATGATCGAGCAGGACAACGAGGAGGAGGAGGAGAAGAACTCTGTTATCGGCCAGCTCAGCAACATCCAGAACCTGGACCTTGACTCCTTGAAGGACAAAGCTTCGGCCACGCTAGAGGACCTGAAGCAATCGGCGGAGAAATGCTCCGTGATGTGACGGGGCTGAGCCCCCCTCGCCGCCGGCGCGACGGTGGGGGAGCAGGGAGGGGACGCAGCGCAGGGTCTGGCGGGGGCTGCTGCCTGCAGTGGGGACCCCACTGACGTTGTCACCCTTGCCGTGTGTCACTCGGGTCCCCCTGAGCCGTGTGACCCCTCGAGTCCCTGACCCAGATGTCCCTGATGTGTGGTTTTCGTTTCATTCTCCGGGCTGAGGTAGAGCCAAGAGCCAGCATGTCCCCCCCGTACCCCAAGGCCTCCTCCCGTGCCCGTGGCAGGGGGTGTCCGCAGCCGGAGCTGGGGAGGTTGCAGGGAAGGAGAGTGACCTTGGAGCGTTATTGACCCACGCCAGTGTGGGCAGGACGGTGTGTGATGGCCACACGACGTGGCTCTGCCTCCACATTTCCACTCAGCCTCCCAGAAACGACCGGGAGGCTTCAATGTGCCTCGCAAGGACGAGGCAGGGTGTGGAACACCCCCCTCCCCACATCCCATACCCGTCACTCGAGAAATGACATCCCATCCCTGCAAGGAACACCAACCCCTCTGCCCTTGAGGGCCCCTCTGAAGGAGCCAGCCAGGAAGGACCTGCTATGTGATCCCTTCATCCCTGTGGGAAGGGCGGTGCTGAGGACCAGAGGGCTGAAGCCTGAATTGACACCAGGGAGAGGAACAAAAGCCCTCACTGGTGCTGAGCAGAGCCTGCACCAGCCCTTCCCCGGAGCAGTTGTGTCCCTCTCCTGGGGTGGGACCCGCTCCTGTCCTTGTTCCTTCCAGGAGAAGAACAGAGAGCCAAGGGAACGTCCCCTTCCTGCCGCCCGTCGTGCTGTAGTTGTGCGCTGTGCTCAGTTGAGTGTCCCTCCACCTCCTGTGCTGTCCCCGTGCCATGGTACTGTTATAACCGGTGGAATAAATACCAGGAGATGTCTATGCATTTATTTTTCTCCCCGAGCTCTATTTTCCTGGCCACGGTTTTGGGGTGTGCCTTCCCAAGGCAGGGCAGGAGCTCCAAAGGGAACTCTCTGCCAGTGGCATCCCAAAGAAAGCATCGCTCCTGGTTGTGCTTACGTTGGGGACCAAAGGGATGCTACGAGCAGCTCATTGTCAGCAGTTGTGCTTAAAAGCAAACAAAATTCCCATTCTTCTGCGGATTTTTGGCTGTTTTAATATAAAACCTTCAGAACACTCAGTCTCACAGGCTCTGCGGGATGTCCACTGCACTGCCCCAAGCAAGGGCACTCTCTGCAGGGATGAGCCCGTGGTAGCACAGGTGTGACTCCCAGGCCTGACAGCATCCTGGCAGGCAGCGGGCTCCTGTGGTGAGGCTTCCTGGAAAAACTTGGCATGGGCTGGGAATTTGTCGCTCCAAATCCCGTGGGAGCTGATTAACTGCAGTTTGGTTTTGCAAGGGAGGGTGGATCATCCAGGAAAACACAGGAGAGGGTGCCTGGAAACTGACCTTGTTGTTATTATTGTTGTTATTGTTATTAAGGGGGCTGGATCAGGCCGCGGCTGGGGCTGCTGCACCAAGAGATTCCTTTCTGAGCCCAGGCCCCTGATAATCCAGTGCCAAGTAGTTCTGGGAAACTCCTGACATCCACCTCTGAGAGGACAGACAGATAGACAGACAGACAGACAGACAGACAGACGCAGCTCAGGCATGATGCTTTGCCCATGGGGACACACATCTAACAACCCTGCAGCCCGTGGGACCAGGAGACCTGCCAGCAGCTCCGGGGCCATCTGCTCCCATCAGATCCCCAGTCCAGCCCCACACAGCACTGGGAGCTGGGGAGAAATGCAAGGGGAGATTGGCAGGAGCGGCTTTAGCGCTAGAAGGGGATCATACCTGATGAGGATCAGCCCAAGCTGATCTAATCCCCTACCAGGAAAGGGATAGCAGGGAGCAGGCACGGCCCGAGGCGAGCCCTTGGTGTTTAAATCCCAGGCTGATGGCAAGGCACGATCCACAATCATCCCACGGGAGAGCGGGATCCCAACCGGAGCGGGGAGCCGTGGGGCCGGGGTTGCAGCCCTGGGCCCCATCCCCCCACAGCAGCCGGGATCCTCTCCCGCACCTTTTCCTGGGCCCCCCCTCCCCTGCCCCCCATGCCCGACCCCTGGGCTGTGCTCGGCGCTCTCCCGGCCCACGTGCCGCCACGCAAAGGCCGCGTGAAGCTCAGCGGGTTTATTTTAGGAGGCACCATGACCCCCAGGCATGTGAGAAGCCAGGCAGCACGCGCTCCCCCCGCACGGCTCCGCGCGATGTGTTAAGCCTCAGCACAGCGTTCCCGGCAAAGTGTTCCCGGCGAGGCATCGGCGGCTCCGAGGACGCTCCTCCGAGCCCGCATCCCTGCTCCCATCCCCGGCTCGCTGCCTCGAGCGGGGAGGAGAGGCTGGGATGGAGGGACGGGAGGTTGGGACGGAGAGAGGAGAGGCTGGACTGGGGGGAACAGGGGCAGGCAGCCCCCTCCTGCCTTTTCCCTGCCCACCGAGGGATGCATTGCAGTTTCCAGAGGCTCCTGCTGCCGTACCCCGAGCATCCCGGCTGCCTCCACGCCGTACAGCCGCTCCAGGCATCAACACACAGACTGGAAATCTCAAAGGAAAGAATAAGTGTGGATTAAAGCAGAAAATGTATTTTTTTCTCTCTTTTACAGGCCCTATCTGATCTCCTCACCTATGGGGCCAGGACTGGGATGGGTTTTCTGGCCCTTGCTGGCTGCTGGAAGGTGCTGGTGGTAGGGAATTCTGTCGATAAAATAAAATAAATTTTATTGATAAAATAACATAAATTTTACTGACAAAACTCCTGCCCTCCTGCACCAGCCCATTCCTCAGCCAGCTGCAGGATCTTCCTTCTTCCCACTGGTGAGTGTGGGATAAGCGAGCGGTTTCCCCAATGGATAAAGCATTAAACAAGCAATTGTTAAAGCGCTGAAACAAATGAGCTGCCATGGAAGGCTGGGGAATCTCCCTTCTTCTTTTTGCAGGCAATTAAACCTCCCTGCGAGCCGCTGTGGGAAGGGATGGCCCATCCATCCACCCACTGCTGGTGCTACAATCGAGATTAATCCAGATTAAAGAGCCCTGGGAAAGCCCAAGGTTGGCTCCACACCCTGACCCAGCTCTCTCCAGCCCATCTCGTGTGACCTCACATCAACCCACGTACTGGCACTGCGAGGGTGACAATCCGGCCTCAAGAGCCACCCTGCGAGGGCTGGAAGAGCCCTTTGGGAGGGCTGGGTGATGCCATGGATGGCACCGGAGTGGCCATGCTGCCCAGCTGGGCACTGCTCGCTCCGTGACACCTTCCCTCGGTGACACCTGGGCAGCGCTCCGCCAACAAACCCTGGTGCAGGAGACGTTCCCACCCACCCCGACACAAAGCCGGGCCAGGCGGGGCTCCATCAGCCCCGGGGGGCAGCTGGAGTCTCGTCCTGCTTCCGAAGGCTGGGGAATGGGCTGCAGTGGCGGCCGAGCGTGAAGGCAGATGCGATTATCCGCGCTGCCTGCCGCAGCCAGCAGCCGCAGCCCGCCCCGGTGGCCCCGCGCTCGCCACGGGCCAGGGGAGGACAGAGGCTTGGAAAGAGCTTTAAAGCCTCGGGATATAATCTCTGCTCAGAATAGTAATAATAAAAATATAAAAAAGATATGAAAATGCCTCGGTGCATCTGCCCGGGAAGCTCCGCGCCGGTTTGAGCACAGAGCAGCTGGAGGGGCAGGATCTGGGGGAAGGCTGTCTTGGGAAGAGGTCATGGCTCGGAATATCCATGGGACACCCCAAAAATCCCCCTGTCGTTTGCTCCAGCCCCTCTGCCTTCCCTCACGGCCCAGCCCGGCCCTTCCTCACCCGCCACAAAAATCTATTGGAGAAAACAGGATTTTACGTAACGGCTCCTGTTGTTCTGCTCCGTGTTTTCCACACACACAAAAAATAAAAAGATGGGAAGTGAAAACAAGGTCAAACCTTGCTTTGGCTGCCTCGTGTCTCCAGGGAGCACAGGAAGGGAGGGCACTGCTGGAGCAGAGGAAGGGACACCCCGGCTCTGCTCCTGGGGGAACAGGGACGAGGGTGCCCAGCCCTCCTCCACGGCTCCAGGACCCCAGGCTGGCTCTGGGTCTCAGGCTTGCCTGGACCACCTCTGAGGCTTAAATCACAAACCCGAGTGTGGAGGAGGTGGAGAGACCAAAATTAGAGTTTATTAAAGACAATAAATTACATTCCCTTGAGATACAGTAGATTTTGAGACAAGTACCTTGTTTTGCAGGACAGGCAACCTCAGCACCCCAGACAAGTGACCCCTGGGAACACAATTTGGATGCTGGGGTTGTCAGAGCCCTGAGAAGTGGAGCAGAGCAGGCAGGAGGCTGAGAGCGTCTCCCTGAAGGTGATTAATTGCTGCTCGTGTCCGACTCAATCAGTCCCTGCTGAGCACTGCTCATGACACTGGTGAGGCAGTCAGTACCTGTCACACTCCAGGTTTGGGAGGGAAAAGCCTCACTCCCAGTGCTCCAGCAGTGAGAGGGAGGGAGCTATGGCTGGGCTGGGACAGTGCAGTGGGGTGCTGGAGGCTGGACGAGCAGCGGTGGATGCAGAGGTAGATGCAGGGCGAGGAAGGCACAGCGGAGCATCCCTGCCCACCCTCAGCTCCCGGCCGGATTCAGTGCCCTGGGCCCTGCAGGCTCCCCAAAACTTGGGAGGTGGAAAAGCAGGGGGGATATCCTGCCAGAGCCCAGTGCCAGGATAAAAATACCCTTCCCGGGGCAGCCAGCGGAGGGAATTAGAGTGGAATAACCTGCCTGCTGTAGCAGGGGAGGCTGCAGCAGCAGACGGTCGAGGCAGGGCTGGCAGGGAAATGAGCCAGCGCCTGGGAGAGGGGCAGATGGCCCCGCGGACCCCCCGGGGCTGGGAGCCCGAGGGTGACCCCCGAGGTGCCACCCTGGCGGGGGGACGGAAGCCTCGTCCTTGCGGCGGCATCTCCTGGCAGGGCGGTGAGCAGCATCTGGCAGGGCAGCTCCCGGGAATCACTGCAAGGTACAGCCTGTGCCGGGGGACACAGCGACTCACCGGGCTGCACACACCGCTGCTGCCGCCCCTCCGGGCGGGCTCCCGGGCGGGGACGAGCCCGTGAGGGGGGAGAAGAGGGCGTGTGGGGTCGGGATCAGCCGCGGGCAGGGATATCCGCGCGGCTGTGGCAGCCGGAGGGACTTCCGAGGGGGACTCACCGCTCCGGACGGACTCTGCCAGCGCCTCCTTGCCCATGGATTGCGCCTCCCGCATCTGCCAAGGGAGAGGGGGCTTTTCCAGCCTTTATCCCTCCCCAGCACGTTCCCGACCCCCCTGTCATCATACCTTGATCTGATCCTTCAGGTACTCGGCTCGGGCCATCAGGGTCTGGATCTGGGGGAGAGAGAGGACACAGTGCCTGTGGAGCCAGGCCACAGGGACGGCTGGGTGTCCCAGGGCTGGCACTCACCTCCGCATGGAGCAGCTCCCGCCGCCGCCCCGCCGGCTCCGCTGCAGGGCAAAGAGGAACGTGCCACAGGGTGAGGGATGGGAGCAGGATCCATCTTTGCCCTAAAACCCCTGCCACAGTCCCAACTCACCGGCCAGGAGCAGCAGCAGCTCCCCCAGGCTCTGCTGGTACAGCTCCAGGGCGTCACTGTCATCCCTGCCTCCCTCCTCCTGCAAAGACCCTGGGGGCTGGCTGTGGCTGAGGGATCCAGCAGCCCCCTCCCCACCAGGTCTGCACCTTCCCCTTCCCTCGGGGGGTGAGGGGACCCCCAAGCCCACCCCTCACCTTGGCAACGGCAGCTGAAGCCACTTCTAGCGCCGCGCAGAGCCGAGGCTTGTCCTTGGCCATCTCTGCAAGGGGACATGGCTATGGGGATTGCCCAGAACCTTCACCCTTCAGCCCAAAACCCCACCACTGCCCCTGCCAGCTCCAACACTGGGGAATGCTCAAAAACCACTACCTTTAAGGAGCTCTCTGGCCGGGTTTCCCTTCTCCAAGAGGTTCTTGTTGCTGGACGTGACCAACACCTTCAGCTCCTCAGCTCGGGAGATGTACTGCCCCACCTGTGCACATTTTGGGGGTGAGGAGCCCCCCGATATGGGGGGCAGATGATGGGGGTGCTGCCCCCATCCCCCAGGGGTTTTGGCTCACCTTGGCCCGGATGGCTTCTTTGCGCCGCGCATCGCTTTCATCTGAGGGGGAAAATGACCAAACACTGGGGTGGGTGGGCTGAAAACTGGCCTCCGCCGGGGTGCTGCCCCCCAAAAACACACCCAGGCCCCACAGAGCCCCTGGGGGAACTCACAGTGCAGTGCTGGCACGAAATACTCCAGGGCTTTGCAGTAGAGGGAGAGGGCGGCGTTGGCATCTCCCTCCTGATCCTTCCTCACCGCCTCCACCACCAGGTTGGTCTGGGGGACACAGGGGGGTCTCAGGGCTCGGAAACCCCCTGTTCCCAGGAAGCAGCCCCCAGCCCCCGCTCACCGCCTTGCCGAGGCTCTCAGGGCCGGGGACGTGCTCCATGTCCACGAAGGGGTGGGCAAAGAAGCGCTCGAAGGGGATGCGCTTCAGAGGGTCCCTCTCCAGGAGCTGTCCCAGGAGATCCCGGCATTCTGGAGAGAGCTGGGGCCGGCTGGGGAGCTGGGGAGGGAAGGGGCTGAGCCCACTGAGCGCTGTGAGAACCCCCCCAGCTCCATCCCACCCCACGTTACCTCCACAGCCCGGTCGCTGCGGATCTTCTCCTCCAGCTCGGCGAAGGAGCGGGAAGCAAAGGGCGGCTTCCCAAAAAGCGCTTCTGCGGGGGGAAAGGAGTGGTGGGGGGAGATGGACAGGGGGAAACCAGCCCCGGGCAGCCCCCCCCAGGGGAATAAAAGCCAAACCCACCGTAGAGGATGACGCCCACCGACCACAGGTCCACACGGGCATCGTACTGCTGCCGACACACCATCTCGGGGGCCATGTAGAGTGGGGACCCCCGCAGCACGTGCTGCTCGTCCCACGGGGACATGTACTGAGCAAAGCCAAAATCTGCCAGGCAGAGAGCTCGTGGGGGTACAAGGAGAAGGGATTTCCCCCCTCCCAGCCCCTCCCAGGGAGCTGCCCTGACCTGCCAGCTTCAGCTGGGGGTTCTCTGGGGAGCTCAGGAGGATGTTCTGCGGCTTCAGGTCCAGGTGGGAGATGTTGTGGTCGTGGAGGAACTTCAGGGCACAGGCTGGGCAGGTGGATGGGCACGTGACAGTGCAGCCCTGCACCCCAAAACCCCCGGGAAGGGCCCCCACCGGAGCCGGAGTGGGAGCCAGGTGGGGTGTCCTTACCGAGCTGCTGCAGGAAGATGCGTGCCACCTTCTCGGGGAGGAGCCGGCGCATCCGGATGAAGCGGGAGAGGTCCCCCCCGGCGCAGAACTCCATGATCAGGTAGATGTGGTCACTGTCCCACTGCGAGGCAATAAGGCCCCGTCGTGCCACCCCAGCCAGTCCCACCCACACAGGTTCACCTGGACCAGTGTGCCCAATTGCTGGCACCAAGCCCCATGGACACACCCTTGGGAAGCCGGAATGGGTCCAAGCCAGAGTAGTTCTGGCTCGGAGGCCCCCCGGGAAGCCCCCAGCCCACCTGGAAGTCCTTGAGCTCCACGATGTTGGGATGGCGGATGGTCTTGAGGATCTCGATCTCTGTCAGCAGGTTCTCCACCGATGTCCGGTTCAGGCTCCTCTTGTTCACACACTTGATGGCCACCACCTCACGCGTGTCCCTCTGCCAAGGAGGGGAGGCAACCCTGGAGCCCCCCACCCAAACAGCCACCCCGGGCTGCTCCCCCAGCCCGCCGGATGGGGAGGGAAGGGAAGGAACCCCTGCAAGGGAGCTGCAGGTGCCGTGCGGGGGCCATAGGGGTGGTACCCCATGTGGGGGGCTGGAAAACGCGGGTCCCGCGGGAGTGCGGGTAGCAGATCGGAGAGCAAAAGGAGGACCCCGCGGCGGGCTCGGCCTTACCTTCCTGTAGGCCTTGTAGACGGTGGCGTAGGTGCCGGAGCCGAGGCGCTCGGTGAGGATGAACTCGTCGAGGCGCGGCGGGGCCCAGCCGGCGCCGGCCATGGCCCCCCCGGAGCCCCGGTGCGGGCACTCAGGGCCCTGCAGCCGCTTCCGCCTTCCCGGCGCGCCGCCGCACCGGACACGCCCCACAGGAGCAAGGCCCCGCCCCCACAGCGCTGACCACGCCCACACTGGCCAAACCCCGCCCTATTCGTTATGGCCACGCCCCCTTTCGATTCATCCGCGACTCGTGCCCCGCCCCGGACCCCGCCCCATC
>VZRR01004893.1:275-13187 GCA_013398015.1 Oreocharis arfaki
CCCCCGCTGCGCTCCCAGGGAAAGCTGCAGCAGCCAAGCAACACCTAGCACTGCAACAAGAAGGGAATCCCTGCCTTGGGAAGGACACAGGGCAAGGGAAGGAGAGGGGGAACATTTCTGATCCCTGCCATGGGAAGGACACGGGGCTGGTGACACTCGTGTTAGCTGGGACTGGGATCCTTCACCTGCAGCTTGTTCACCATTTCCTCAAACATCTTCCTGGCTTCGGGGCTGTGGGGCTCCTGGAAGTAATCCACAATCCCCACCTGCACCACGATGGACTTCAGGTTCCGGCACACACCTGGGGGCACAGGCACCGCCTGGGTCTCCACGCCTGGGGACAGGCAGCCTCCCCACGGCCAGCAGGGACCCCAAATCCCACCCCGTGCTCCTCAAGGCCTCCGTGTGTGGGGAACCTTCACCCTGAAGATGGAGGAGACCTGGCCAAGGTCCCTGCAGGGAGGACCATGGGCTGTGAGATGGCCCCTGGCTGTCCTGTCCCAAATCAGGGTCCTCCCGCTTCCTTGGGAATCCCTGGCGCTGCCATCCAGAGGGTTGGGCTCCCAGCAAGCCCAGCCACAGTCCCCTGAGCCGTGACCACCAGGACAGACCCTCCCGAGGCTGTGGACCTCCCGCCCTGGCCAACGACCTCAGCAAGCGCTGTGACCCCAGACTCAGGTTTGTCACAAACCTCAGGAGTGCCACAAGCATTGAGGCCTGGATTACACTGGGGGACCACGGAGGGAGCAGCTCCATCCTCCCCGTGGCCCAAGGCAAGATCAGCTCTCCCTGGCCCATCCTTGGCGGGCGATGTTGGATCCCCTCTTAGACACCTTCCCCCAGAGAGCTCCCAGCACCCTCCAGCGTCGGCAGCTCCCATGGCTGGGGCCGGAGGCCTCTCTGGCCCGGGGATCCGGGTACCTGCTCAGTGGCTGCTGGCCCTGGCATCGCTACTCACTGTTGAAGTGCAGCAGGGCTTTGGGGGTCACCGGGGTGGACGTCAGCACCAGCATCTCCAGCCCCTTCAGCCCCTCCCGACACACCTCGGCAGCCACCTCCTGGTTGATCTCTGCCACGTGGTCCAGCTCCAGCACCTGCAGCCTCATGCAGTTCCGGGCTGCGGGGACAGAGCATCCCCGTCAGCATCCCGCGGGGAGGGGACAAGGACGGCCCATGGAAAGGGGGGTGGGAGGGATGGGCGGCACAAGGAGGGGCAGGGAGCACCCACGGACCTTGGGGTGGGTGGGCTCTGCGGAGATCCCCACGGAGCATCCCCCTGCCCGCAGCAAGGGCCCCCTCCTCATCCCCTCAGAGCAGGAGGGAGGGGCTGCCCAGCGAGGTTTGGAGTCCCCACCCCTGGAGGCGCCCAGGGAAAGCCTGGAGGTGGCACTCGGTGCCCTGGGCTGGGGACAAGGGGGGCGTCGGGCACAGTTGGACTCGGTGGTCCCAGAGATCTTTCCCAAGGCCGTGACGGGCTCTGTGACCCCGCGACCCCGAGCGCTGCCTACCTAAGGACGCGAGTCCCGGCACGCCGCAGCCCGCCCCTCCGACGCCGAGCGCCCGCAGGTGGGGCCAGCAGCGCCCGATCATCTGCAGGCAGCGGTTGCTGAAGCGCGTCGGCTGCTGGCTGGGGACACGAGGGACAAGAGCTGGGGTGGCACGGCCGCTCAGCCCCCCGTGGGGTTGGGAGCCCTCCCACCCCACCAGCCCCGGGGGTCGCCCTGCGGGGTGTCCCCATGTGAGCAGCACCCGGGGCTGGGCTGTGCTGCCACAGGGACAGGGCAGCTCCGTGTGCCCAGAGCCCCAAACCTTGTCCAGAGCAGCTGTGGCTGCCCCTGGATCCCTGGCAGTGTCCAGGGCCAGGCTGGACACTGGGGTTGGAGCACCCTGGGGCAGTGGGAGGTGTCCCTGCCATGGCAGGGGTGGCACTGGGTGGGCTTTGAGGTCCCTTCCCACCCAGCCCATTCCATGATTCCGTGCCTTACCAGGGATGCAGGGGTGCGACCTGGAGGGAGATGATGTCCCTGCAGCCTGCTCCAAGGGCCCAGATGACTTCATGGCCCACGGGGTCTGTGGAGCTCCTGGAACAACACAGGGGACACGTGGTGGCCCCACCAGCAGCGGTGCCACCCCGGGGCTGGGTCTGCATCCCCCAAGGAGCTCCCTGGAGCACCCAAAGGTCCCATTCTGGTCATTATTTACAGCCCAGGACCTGCCCCTGGAGCAGCCAGGCCCGACACCAGCCCGTGCAGGAGCTGGAGGCATTCCCATCCGGAATGGTGCCTATGGATGTGCAGTGGCAGAGCAGTGGTGGAGGCTGAGGCTGAAGGTGAGAAGGGGCAAGCGAGGCTGGAGGGGAGGCTGAACATGGAAGGTGAGTTGGAGGTGCATCTTCCAGAGGCAAAGGTGACAAGGGACAGGCCAGGACTGCCAGGCTGGGGACGTGAGGGACAAGAGCAAACAGGACCTGTCCCTGCAGGGCACCTGGGGCTGCTGTCCCTCGCTGCCCGGCCTGCACGGGGACCCTGCGGGGGGTGGGAAGGACATCCCAGCCAGGGGCAGGGGCTGCCCCGTGGCCTCTGTCCCTGCTCGGTGGTTGTGCCACCGTCTGCAGGTGGCTCTTGGCCAGAGGTCACAGCAGGGGTTTGCTGTGGCTCCTCCTCGGTGCCCTTGGAGGTCCAGAGGCCTCCTGGGGTGCTGCTGGACCCGGGCAGAGATTGGGGCAGGTGTGGGTCTATCGTGAGCTGGGGAGGAGCCCAGCAGTGAGGAGAGGTGTCAGAGAGCACCATCCTGGTGCCACCAGCCCAAACGGAGTCCCGCGGCTGTCCCACCACACCAGGAGCCTTCCAGGGACCGAGGCTGTGTTTCCCAAGGCTAAATGCCCCACTTCAGAACTTCAGGAAAGCCTAAAAATAAGGCTGGGTGTTATCTCAAGTGCTTCCCACATCTCTGCTGCAGCAGGGTGCCAGGAGCAGCAGGTTCATCAGAGCGTGAGCCACAGGCACAGCTTGGGACAGCTTGGACTTGATCTGCCGCCCTTGGAAGAGCCGATGGAGCAGTCCTGGAGTTAAACCTGGTGGCTCTGGGCTGTCTCCTGACTCATGGTGTGGGTCAGAGCCAGGTCTGGGCTCCTGGGGTCCACACCAGGGGAGTGGCCGGATGTGCTTTCCCACCTGCAGGATTCTCTGTCCTGGCTGGATGAGGAGCAGGTGGAATGGACACCAAGGATGGGGTGGCCGCCTGCAGGTGCAGCAGAACAAGGGTCATCCTCCTGGAGGGTGGAAGGAAGGCCAGTCCTGTCTCCATGGGAGGCAGAGCCTCTTCAGAAGGTGGCCGAAACTAAGGAGTGGTCAGTGGTGTCCTCCAGGATCATCAGGAGCTTTGTGTCCTTGACCTCAGGCAAGGTGTCCAAGCTGGATCTTCGCTCTGCCATGGCAGAGCTGCTCCTCCCTCCCAGGGCAGAGGGACCTGGAGCCTCTTCTCCCCATTAGAATCCTTCACCATGAGGTGACAGATGGGGGGTCCTCACTGGCACCTCCTCCTCACCCTTCTCTAACACAGAGTGGTGCCTGCTTGCCAAGACCAGGCACTGGGAATGGAGCTGGAAGCAGAACATCTGCATGGGAACAGCCTGGGAGGGGGTGGGAGTTGCAGGGACAGCTGGCACCGGGGACACTGGGGACACTGGGGACACGGGGGTGGGGCCACGGAGAGGAGGGTCCTTTGCACCTGCACAGGTGGGCTGTGCCCTGCCATGGGCCGGGTGAGCCCAGCACACCCCGGGGGTGCTCCCAGCCTTGTCCCCGTGCCGTGGCAGGCGCTGGTGGCCGTCCTTACCGGTAGGTGACGGCCTGCAGGGCGCGGCAGTAGCAGCTGGCCAGCCAGAGCGAGCGGTCGGTCAGCACGTTGGGGCAGTGCGAGATGCGCAGGATCAGCAGGTTGCTGCCCGTCGCCTTCAGCAGCGACTCCAGCCCCGCTTCCAGGCAGCCCCTGCAGGGGTGGAGGCAGGCTCAGGCACAGGTGCCCACACTCACCCTCCCCAGGGCCTCTCTGGGAGGGTGGCACATCCCGTGGGCATCCCTGGCTCCAGCACACCCAAAACCCACAGCTGGAGCTGGTGTGCACCAGGGTCCAACATGGAAATGGATGCTGGGGCTCGTGGAGCTGCAGGAGCACCCGTGGGGAGCAGCAGCTCCGGCTGTGGGAGGAGGGACACGGGGACAGAGGGACATGGGGACTCACCGTGTGCTCTTCATGTAATCCTCCTTGCTCTCCTTCTTGCCCCGCTGGCGCGGCTTCAGGTTTTGGAGGGTGAGGGAATGCATCTGGGTGCACCACTGGGACAGCATGGCCAGGAACTGGGGCACAGGGGGGGCTGTCACTGACGGGGACACCCCAGCACGTCCCACACCACCCAGCCCCGGCTGTGCACGCACCCGACAGAAACGTGTGAACGTGCACCTGCGAGGCCATGGCAGAGCCTGTGCCACAAACTCACGGCTGTGACCACAAAAGCACGGCTGTGGCCACAAAAGCACGTGAACACCTGTGCAGGTGTGAGCTCCTGCCCTCGAGCACTGACCTGTGCACCTGCACCCCCTCCGCACCGGAGCGAGTGCCCACCTGTGTCCCCCCCATGACCGCAATGGCACAACCATCCTGACCACCAAGGAGAGGCTCGCACAGCTTTACCCTTCTGGGAGAGAGGCCTCCCCCCAGGCAGTGCCCCCCTCCCCAGTACCTTGGAGGACACCCTGGCGTTCTCCAGCAGCACCCGTGTCCACACGGCCGGGTGCCGGGCCACGAACTTCCAGTCCTTGCACACCTCGGCCGCGCGCAGCAGGGTCTTGGTGTCCAGGTAGGTGAAGATGCAGAAGAGAGCCGCCCGCATCTTGAGGATCTCGGGGCTGATGACCTCGCTCGAGTGGCCCGGGCTGCCCCGCTCCAGCCGGCACACCTTGGCCCCGGCCCCCTCGGGCCTGGCCGTGGGACACCCAGCGTCGGTGGCCACTGGTGCAGGGGAGAACAGCGGCTAAAGGAAGCTCCATCCCCGTCCCGCAGCTTCCAACCGCGCCCCCTCCGTCTCCCGGCCTCCGCACCCTCCTGCCCCCGGCGGACCCCGCTGCGCTCTCACCCGTGAGCCGGCAGCTGCCGGGGGGCCGGGACGCGGCGGATCCCGGTGCCTCCGGCTCCCAGCCCTCGGCCTCCGACTCGGTGGTGCGGGAGCCCACGTCGGACACGTCGCCCTCCTCGCCCTCGGTGCTGTTGCGGTAGGGCCGGCGGTGCCAGTTCTGGATGGCCTGGCGGCGCAGCCCCGAGCCCCGCGCGCCGTCCCGGGCCGCGTACGGGTGTCCGTCGGTCGTGTCGTCCGTGGGACACGGCTCCGCGCTGTCGCTGTCGTAGCACCCCGAGCTCTGCGACACGGCCTTGGCCCGGCTCGAGGCCCTGGGGACGGGGATGTCCGACCTCAGGGCCCGCCGGGGTCTGCATCCCCTTCCCGTCATCCCGTTAAAATCCCGGGGAGGCGGCAGGGACGGGCACTCACCCGGTGCTGGAGGAGGAGCGCTGGTTGGACACGCCGTAGGGACCGTGCACGGCCACCCCCGGCCCCGGGTGCCGCTCTCTCTGCAGGGACAGGGGACAGGAGGAGCCAACGTGGCACAACCCCGCGTATGTGACCCTGCGTGTCCCCTCCCCGCAGCCAGGGAGGGGGCCCCGCTAACCCACCGGTGCCAGCTGCGTTTCGGGGGGACACCCTCACCCAGCGGGATGCAGAACGGCATCTCCAGCACCGCCCAGGCCACGGGAACACCGACCCACCGAGAAGCAACTCCCCTTTGGGACCCCCCACCCGGGATTTCCCACGGGAAGGACGTGGGGTCCCTACACCGCCCCGCTCAGCCGCTGGCAGAGGAGACCCGGGGGCGCATTCCCGAAGCCGAGGGTGCATTCCCAAAACTGAGGGTGAATTCCCGAAGCCGCGGGCGCGTTCCCGGAGCCGTGCCCGTGCCTGTGCCCGCAGAGGTACCGCTCGGGCGATGGCCTTGGTGGCCGGGGTGCCGCAGCGCCCCAGGCTCCCGTTGGGGGTGGTGCCGCAGCTGCTGCTGATGATCTGGAGCTGCTTCTCGGCGCGGTCGGCGCGGTCCAGCAGCTCCTCGATGAAGTGCTGCAGCCGCACCTTGGCGTTGGCCTCCCGCGCCGCCGTCTCCTTCAGGAACTGGTCGATCTGCAGCACCTCCCTGGCGGAGGGACCCGCGCTGACACCCCAGTGCTCCCCGCCCCTCCCTGCTCAGCACCCCCATCCCCGTGTCCCGGCCGGGACCGGGCTCAGGGACGCTCCCGCAGGCCCGGATTGCTCCATCCTGGGCCCTGTGCCAGCCCAGGGGCTCCCGCGGTGGGCTGGGGCAGGACGGCGATGAGGGGATGGGGGGGATGTTGCCACCTTGTTTTAGGGGTGAGGTGAATCCCCTGCCCCTCATCCATCGCTCCCAGGACTGGAATCAGGCTCCTGAGCACGATGGAGCAGAGGGAAGAGGAGGAGGATGGTGCGGCAGGGTAAGGGAGGAGGGTGGCAGTGGTGTCCTGCCTCGCTCAGGACAGACTTAGGGAAGTCCTTAAGGGCAGCCTGGCGCCCCTAAACTCTGCTCAGCCCCAATCCTTGTTCAGCCCAGTGGTTGCAGGGCCCCGGCTCCCTCATTAACACGTTAATTAGCGGGTGCTCTGGAGCTCTGAGCCCGCAGAAGGGCTGTGTCCCCCCAGCCCCGGGGTGCAGGGTGACAGCAGCCCTGTGATCCGAGCTGACCCCACCCCGGCACGAACACCCGGGGAAGCACACACGGACACGGGCACGGGCACGGACACACCGGCGAGGCCACACGTCCCAAAGCCACGTGGCCACCACAGCCCCGCACACGGACGTGCCCCGGGAACACCCAGGTGTGCAGCAGGTACACACACAGCCCCCCACCCACACAGAGACCCCTGCCCTGCACACCTGAGCGCTCCACACACCCCCAGGAGAGCACGAATTCAGCACACAGACGGGCACAGATGGATGGGCACTCACAGCTGGGCACACACGGACAGGCACACACGGACAGGCACACACGGAGAGGCAGCATCAGGAGGATGGGGAGACCCTGGCACAGGGTGCCCAGAGCAGCTGTGGCTGCCCCTGGATCCCTGGAAGTGTCCGAGGCCAGGCTGGACATTGGGGCTTGGAGCACCCTGGGGCAGTGGGAGGTGGCCCTGCCATGGCAGGGGGGGGACAGGATGGGCTTTGAGGGCGCCTCCCACCCAGTTCACCCCATGACTCCGTGCCCACCCCTGTGCACACTCCCCAGGCACAGGCACAGCTGCTCACACCTCACGGCTGGTGCACACACACACACACACACACACACACACACACACACAAACACACTGCTCTCGCCTCCCCTCAGCATCCAGGAACCCCTGGAGATGCACAAACACAGCTCTGCACGTCGGTCTGGGGCACACCTGACCTCGGACACCGGACCACGCACACGTGGACACACGAACCTGGCCACAGAAACCCAGCCTGACCTCGGACACTCGATCACACACACCTGACCTGAGCCCCCGACCATGCCCACCTGACCTTGGACACCTGCACACAATGATCTGCTCAGAGGCACAGAGGAAAAGGAGGGGGCGGCCCTCGGTGACACAATTCCCGCTGCCGGCTATCAATTACCAATTAATCACCAATTAATTACCAATTAATTTCTCCCCAACCTGCCACTTGCAGGCTGAGCCTGGGAGCTCCGGGGATGCTCTGGGAAGGCTCCTGGAAGGGGCCCCAGGGGATTTGGAAGGCAAATGTGGAGCTGGGCAGCAGCTGTAAGGGGATGCTGATGGTTATCGCCTGCATCTCTCTCATTCCCATGGACTGGGTGGAAAAACACCCCTGGCAAAGGAAACGGAGCCCAGCAACCAAAGGTGTCCCAGGAGGACAACAGCTTCCTGGTGTCTTGGAGCTGGCAGGGCTGGGAAATGTCCCCACGATGTTTTTGGGGAAGGCTTTGCTGATTAAAACGATTTCTGATGACTTCCCCACATCCAGGGGAAAACCTCCTCTCGCCATCAGCGCTTCCCCTGCTCTCCCTGCAACCTCACAAGGGAGTTTGGCCCTTTGGGGGAGGAGTTTGGGGACTGATGGGGACAATCGAGGGGCAGGAGGGTTTCCCTGAGGAATGGGAGGTCCAGAAGGCAGTTTTGGGGCATAAACCCAGGGCTTTAGGTGGTAACACTGTCCAGGCTCCACCAAGAGACATTTGACCGTGTATTTACCCTCTCTATCTCTCTCCAGGCCCTCTCCAGGCTCATCCACGCTGGTGTCCCTCATTCCATCCCCACATATCCCCAGGGTGCCCCCGGACAACACCCACGAGGCAGCTGATGGCAGCCCCCAAACCCCACACTGCCTGTCCCATAACCCTGCCCCCAAACCTGGAGGTGCTGTCCTTCTCTAGCCCCAGGGTCACCCCGCTCGTCACCCAGGACATCCCCCCACGCTGGGAGCCCTGTTTCTGAGCCAGGTCATTATTTTGGAGACAAAGTCATTCACAAGTGTGCAGAGGATGATGGGAATCAAAACAATTCCTTGAGGAATCCCAGCAGTGCTCCCAGCCCAGCACGGGCACAGCTGCCCCCCACCAGCTCCTCACTGACCTTCTGGGCCCCCCTAGGTTTGCTGAAACTCCTGAGGAGCAAGGTCTGGTTTGCTTGGACAGCACTGACGGGCAGAATGACTGGAGGGAAACTGGGGAGCAGCACTGGGGTGGGCAGGGGGTGCTGAGTGGGGAATATGGGGTGGAAATGAGGATGGCAGTGCCCCAGTCTCAGCAGCAGATGCAGGTGGCACGGCTCAGGCTGCCCCACCCTCCCTCTGGGAGAAGAACCTGGAATCTGGCACGGCCACGGCAGGGGGTGGGAACGAGCTGGGATTTAAGGTTCCTTCAACCCAAACCAGTCTGTGACTCGGTGACCCCCGGCCGGGGGTCACCGAGTCACAGACTGGTTTGGGTTGAAGGAACCTTAAATCCCAGCTCGTTCCCACCCCCTGCCGTGGCCGTGCCAGATTCCAGGTTCTNCCTGAGCCCTGGCCCTGAGGGCTTGGTGCTGGTGTTGGGCTCCTGTGGACTTACGGGATGGCCTGGATTGGAAGGGACCTTAAAGCTCGTCTCATTCCAGCCCCTGCCATGGGCAGGGGTGCCTCCCACTGCCCCAGGCTGCTCCAAGCCCCAGTGTCCAACCCAGCCTTGAGCCCCCCGGGGATGGGACAGCCACAGCTCCTCCAGGACTCAGTGCCAGGCACCCCTTTCCCCCCACCCTACAGCTGGGACAGGGACAAAGGACTCACTGTTGCTTCCGGGTGAGCTCCTGCTCCTTCTGCACCAGGTCCTGCTTGAGGGAAGCCAGCATCTCCACGCTGACGTCCACCTGGCGGGACAGCTCCGACGCCCGGTCCTCCAGCTCCTGCTTCTCCCGGCTCAGCCGCAGGCTCTCCTGCTTGGCCTTCTCCAGCTCCGAGCTCTTGCGGTCCAGCTCCACCTGGAGCCGGCCCACCTGCGAGGCGATCTTCTGCTCCACCTCCTCCGTCAGCTTCTCCAGCCGCTTGTCCACCTCCAGCTTCTCGAAGGCGCGGATCTTCAGGCGGGCCAGGCCCTCCTCGTAGGCCGTGTCCATGGCGGCCGGCGGGGCGGGCGCAGGAGCCACGGCCTTGCCCCGGGTGAAGATCTCGGTCAGCGGGATCTCGATCTCGTGGACATAGCGGGGCGAGGGCGACGAGGACGGGGCCGGCTCCAGCTCGTCGGCGGGGACCAGGTCGCAGGAGAAGCGCTGGTCCTTGCCCTGGAAGGAGGTGCTCTCGAAGTAGTCCCTGCGGGCGGCCGGGGTCAGCAGGGCCCCGTCGGCGGCCAGCGGGAAGACGGCGGCATCGCAGATGCTGTTGGTCTTGGAGAGCACGTAGAGGGTCTCGTAGGTGTGGTTGTACTCCAGGTGTGCGCGCAGCGAGGACAGGCTGCGGAAGCGCTTGTGCTCGCCGCAGCGCGGGCAGCGGTAGGGCAGGTCCAGCGAGGCCATGGCTCAGCTCTGCTCCCCGGCGCGGGGCACGCGCGGGGCCCCGCTCATGGCGTGGCGCGGAGCCTCCGGGGATGCGCGGGGGACGCCGCGGAGCCCCCGGCAGAGGGGTGGCGGCTCCGCCGGGACATGGCGTGGGGACAGCCCAGGATGGAAGGGGGGGTCCGGCGGTCCTGGGGGGGATCCGGGGATCCTCAGGGGGGTGTCAGCATCGGGCGGTGCCGGGCGCTGGAAGAGACGGAGGTCAGTGATACAGGGACGGGGGTCCCCAAAAATCCCTCCTTGGTCCTTCCTCTGGGTCCCCTCGATGCCACCTTCTCCTGTTCCTCTCACCCACGCACGTCCCTTGGGCAGGCACACGGCACTAAAGAAGCTGCAGAGCCCCTGGGAATGTGCAGAACCCTTGGGAAGCTCCAGAACCCTTGGGAAGACCCACAGCCTTCGGGAAGCTCCACAGCCCTTGGGAAGGTCCACAGCTCCTGGACTCTACGACCTTAGAGGTCTTTTCCAACCTGAATGATTCTGTGGTTCTACGAACCCTTGGGAAGATCCATAATGACTGGGAAGGTCTCCCACCCCTGGGAAGGTCTCCCACCCCTTGGGAAGGTTCACAGGCATCAGGAGGGTGCACAGCCCGTGGGAATCTCTCTCCATCCACCCTGAGCCTGTCACAGGAGGTGGCAGAGGTGGCCCTCGTGCTCTCTTGCCCAACCACCACGCAGCGAGCCCCTGCAGTGTCAGGGGTCTCCAAGGCCCAGGATCATCCCTGTGTCCGACACCAGGAGCAGGTGCTGGGATCCACCTCCTCCAAGCAAGGGGTGACCCACTCCCGCTGGACCTGCCCGTGCAGCCTGGAATGGGATGCATCCCCAAGTTCTCATCCATCCCTGGGCCCCCCACGCTGTCCGATGCAGGGCACATGGTGGCCTCTCCTGCCTGGGCAGGTGAGGGTCCCTGTGGGACCTGGTTCATGCCTCACTCACAAAATCTTCCCAGACACCAGTGGGGGAAAACCCCACCCTTGTGAAGTGAGACAAGCCAGTGAAAATCCAGCCCAGGAGGCTGCCATGGTCCCCTCCAGCCTGGGGGGCACAAACACACCTCAGGGCACAATATTTTCATTTTTCGTTCATTTTTCATTGAGAAATGAAAACTGCAGTGCTTTCACCCAGAACACCGAGGGCACCCACGGGTGGGAGTACCCCTTGCTCATCCCCCTGAAATACCCCACAAACGGCTCTTCCCACCACCCTAAAAGCCCTCGGAGCCCTCCCGCATCCCATAACCACCAGTTGGCGAGCACGGAACTGCCACGGAACCTCCATCCCTCCATCCCTGCTGGTCCCCAGGGCAGCATCCCTGGTGGCTCAGCACCCCCTCGGAGGGACAACCAGGCCACGAGGCTGGGAAACCGTTTTTAAAGGGAAGAATCAGCAAGGGCAAGAAATCCCCGTAAGAAATCAGAATAAGATGAGGGGGGAGGGTCCGTGACCTGCCCGGCTGCGTTTTGGGGTCGTTACCGAGCGCACCTTCGCACGTTAACCCCACCTGGGCGGCCGCGGGCTCGGCCCGGCCGGAACCCGAACCGCGGCGAGCACAAAGCACGTCCGGCAACTTCGGGCGCTGCCGGGGGGGATGAGAAAGCGCTTTTCCAGCGCGGGGTGGGGAATCGTGCCCTGCTGCCTCAGGCCTGGATCCCTGCCCGCGTCTCCCGGGGCACCCGAGCAGCCTCAGCCCGAATTCCCCTGCCAAAATCCAAGGCAGGATCCGGCCCAGGTGGATCGGGAAGCGCACGGAGCCCGCTCCTCGCCCTGGGCAGGTCCTACCCCGGCCGCAAAACCTCTCCTCCCTCCCATCTCCACGGCAACGGCCAAGATTTGAGGGAATTGTTCGCGGAGTCATTACTACGGCGGCCACGCTAATGAAACCCGCAGGCATCCGGAGCCGGGAACCGCTGCCGACCGCCGGGATTGCAGCATCCCCGGGCCGCTCCAGCGCCGCTACCTGCGATCCATCATGGAGCCTTCCTTCGCATTGTTCAACGCTTTTTCTGCCCACCCGCCCCCCAAAAAATATCGCCAGCAGGCAGTTCCTCTGCCTGGTTAAAGAGAGAAGGGGGGATGGAGAAGCGAGGTGCCGGAGGATGCTGCCGGGGCGGAGGACGCTGCCCGCGCCGCTGGTCCGCATCCTTCCCCGGCGCTCCCGCGGGGTGGGAAGGAGCGGGGTGGAAGCACCGTGCTGGGCGAGGCCGGCTGGGGCTGAGGCTCAGGGGGCTCGGGAGAGGTGGGCATGAAAATCCAGATGCATTTTCTGCCCCCCAGCCCCCGGAGCAGGGAGCGGAGGGTCCGTCCTCGCATTCCCCCAGCGGCTTTGTCCCCGTTGCGTCCCCCCGCTCCCGGGGACCGTGGGTGAGGAGCATCCTCGGGAGAAGCCACCACCTCCAGGGCACCGTCCCCGCTCCATCGCATCCCCTGCCGCCCCATACCTGCTTCTGGCCGCCGACCTCCCGCGCTGGGCTCCTCCGGCGAGGGCAGCATCGCTCCCGCTCGCCCGCGGGCCACCCCCGAGCCGGGGGGTGCGGGGTGGGGGCCGGAGCCCGCACAGCCGCTCCGCCGCACAAAGGAGGCGGCTGCCGAGCGGCTCAGGGCTNCGGCTCAGGGCGGCGCCGGGGGGGGGGGATGCGGGGCACGGGGGATGCGGGCGCAGAGATGCGGGGCAGGAGGGAGGCAGCCCGCGGGAAGCACCCGGCTCCCTGCGGCCAGCACCTCCATGCCAGGCAGGCCCTGGGGAGGGAGGGAGGGAAGGAGG
>VZRR01004902.1:0-33953 GCA_013398015.1 Oreocharis arfaki
CCTTGATCCTAGGCTGCCACACACCCTTTTACAGCAGAAAAAGAGGAAAAAAGCCACACTTGCCACCACCAAACCCCAGTTCGGCCTCACAAGTCCTGCAAGATTTCATCGTGCTTCATTTTGAGGCACGAGCAGCAGATTTGGCAAAGTAGAGCTTCTCTGCAAACCTCTGCCAGTTTGAAGCCATTCGCTTTAGACCTGCCACTCCCTGCCCTTGTGCAAAATCCCTCTCCAGCTCTCTTGGAGCCCCTTTAGGTACTTGAAGGTGCTCTAAGGTCTCCCCAGAGCCTTCTCTTCTCCAGGCTGAGCCCATGGGTTGTCCTGGAACGAGATGATTGCCTTCTGCAGATGCTGAGACACATGCAAACACCAAACACATTCTGATTTCTCACCTGCCAATGTTCTCCCCTTGAACAAGCAGCCTGAGGTTGGAGGGAGATGAACCTGCTGCAGGACGTGCATGGAAGAGACAGCTGTGCTCTCCCCCCTTTCTTCTCCATCACCCTTGCCTTCAGGAATAAGCATCCCCTCCCAGTGCCCTGGGAAGCCATCCTAGGACAATGATGGTCATGGCTTTGGGAGCACCCACACTTCTCAGGACCCCACATCTCCCTCTGCTTCCCAAATACCACCAAAGGACAAGCATGCAAGTAGCCAGAGATGCTCTTTACCCATTTGGGCATTTTTGGCATAATTCCTGCATTATTCACAGCTCGTGTCACCAAGGTGAGTGCACTTCACCACGGCTTTCCAGCTCTTTTCCTTCACGAGACAGGAAAAGATGTATGAGAAGATGCTGCTTTTGCCAGTCTATTTAATTTGTTTTTTGACAAAGAAGCTCAATAAAACTTTAACTTGGAACTGCTCAGACAAGAAACTTCACTTTATTCATCCAGATTTTCTAGGACCACTGTTAGGGCCGCATTTTTTCACCAAAGAGAGAGGACTTGATGCCCAGTGGGCTCTCAGGGGCCCCTGTGCCTGGGACACAACCTCCAAGGAGCTGCACCAGCTTCCCAACCCCCCAACATGACCCACACAAGCACTCCCCACCCCAAATCCCTCAGTCTGGCGTACATTCTTGTACTCTTTGATTCCTTCTCTACAGTGAGAGAGTCCCTTAGTTAATGAGGTTATTTTGTCCATCTGAGATGGTGCCTTGGGGAAGCGAAGCAAAACTCCTGTGACATAACAACAGAAATTAGGAGATGCAACGTGGAGGGCTGCGGGCCCTCGGTGCAGGAGCCCTCTGCACTCCCTTGGTGGGAAGCGACTGAGGGCCAAAAGAATCTACCCAGAGATAAGCAACCTTCTTCGGGCCATGGCGAGTTCCCAACATGCCTTGTTTTCCTTATGGTAATTACCTGTACCCTGTTGGCTAGTTGGTTCCGACCCCACCCCCTGCCTTTCCTATACAAACCCCCGCTTCTCCCCCTGCAGCAGGGAGCTTTCATCCCTGTCCTCCCCTTCACAGAGACTAGACAATAAAGGCTCCCTCTGTGGAACTGCCATATGAGGCTCCTGTCTCTCTGTCCCTGCATTTGCCTGGGTGATTTCACAAAGAGCTGAATCCAAAGAACTGGTATCACTTGTAGCAGAGAAGTTGCTACACTTACTGAAATCATCCCTGGCCGAGGGGAGTTGCTGGAACTTCTGGAGAAGCCCTCCCCTGGCTGGACGCTTTTTTCTAGGAAGATCACAACATACCCGGGGTGGTCTGACACAGGACCCCCCTGGAAGGCAATAATGGAATAGGAAATACTTAATAAGAGAAATGGATGGTTTTGGGCCAGCATCTCTTCTTTGTCTTTGTTTAGGTCACTCGGGCTCTTCTCATGAACGGCTCCTAACATGGACATGGCTCAGCGGTGGGCCTGGCAGTGCCAGGTGTTGGGACTCGATCTTGGAGATCTGTTCCAAGCTACAGGACTCCAGGATCACATGGATATCAGCACCACACCGGCAAAGCCACCTCCACATCCCCTCTCAGACCACCCGGGGGAGCCCGTGGCTGGAGGTGCTGATGGCTTGGTGGCTGATGGCTTTGCTGGAAGCCCAGGAGGCAGCACAGGGCTGGGATGCTCACGGAGCAGCACCCGCCCTACAACAGCTGATGGATCACAAACCTGGGGAAGGGCCGACCACGCACGAGCACCCAACACACACCCAACACATACACACAGTGTATAAAATGTTTATTCAGACCAGTCTGCCTGCACAGGATGCCCAGCAGTGGTTTCACCCCTGGCACTGGCCCACGCAGCCCCCAACCCCCCGGAGCCACCCACTCGCCTCAAATGGAGCACAAGACACCACAGGGAAAGCAACCGAGGCAAGAAATCCATCCTCTCCCTGAGGAGCAGGAGGCCTCTTTCTGCTTCCCACCAGCCAGCAGAGACCCTGGCAGGAGTCGGGGCTGGCTTTGGGCCACCAGCCCAGCCCAGCTGGGAGCTGAGGAAAGCCGTGGTGCTGCTCTGGCAACACGCTTCCCCTTCCTCAGAAAGAAAAGACACCCAAAAAAAGAACCATTTCACTTTTCCACTTGGAAAATCCTTCTGCAGTATCAGTCTGGTGGCTTGGAAAAGTCTTGCCAGGGGCAGGGGGAGAGGAGGTGAGAGGAGGATGCACTGCGTGGTCTCGTATCAAACACCACAAGTGACACTTTCGGCATGTCCAGCCTTCATTTACTTCACAGCAGCAGAACTTGTGGTGTTCAGGTTTCTCTCCCCACAGCCTTTTGTAAAACCCAGTCGCAGGGAAAACGAGTCCCATCTTTGTGCCACAGCACGTCCTCCATGTGGCAGCTTCCAGGGACCCCTGGCTGCTTCTGCACCCACGCACCAAGCCCCTGTTGGCATGCTGGGTTTTAAACAACCCTCAACCAAGCAGCATCACAGATTCCTCTTTTTTTTTTAAGGCATTTGCTGGCTCACTGGCATTTTCTCCTGGATCTCCTCGTACTTAGGCGGAGGGGTGAGGGGCTCTATCGTGATAGGGACACTGCTGTTGCCCTGTGCCAGGTTTAGCCTGATGTCCTTCAGGTGCAGCTTCTCTGACTTGATCCTGCGGACCTTGAGGGGCTTCAGGCGCTTGCTGAGGCGGGAGCTGTGCCGGCTGGGCTGCCTCTCCGGGCCGGGCTCCGTGCCCGCGGCTCCCGGGGCCTGGCTGCTCTCGTCCAGCCCCGCCAAGGACTCGTAGGAGGGCAGGGAGATGCTGAGCCTGTTGCTCCTGTCCGAGTCTCTGGGCTCGGAGTAGCCCGTGTTCATCACCTCCTCGTAGCTGGGCACGTAGTACTGGGAAGAGACATCTTCATCTTCTTCTTGACTAGAGGCGAAAGAGTTAAGGCTGTGGGTAGCACACCATTTCAGTTCTTTGTGGGAAGGGGATGGAGAGGAAAGAATAAAACCACCCCACCTCACCAGAAATAGGTTTTGCCCATCTACATTATATGCAAGCTTCCTTTTGCTTGACAGAACAAATCATGACCCCACCTAGTTCAGACACTTTTTATTTCCTTGTGATTTATGGCCGTCTTTGATCATCACTTTCTCTGCCCACAGACCCTTTTCTACTGCCCAGCAGTGATTTCTTCCCTCAAGAGAACATCAGTTTTTCTCCTCCACTCTCAAAAACCAGTCAAAATACATTAGAAAAGGACATCGCCCCTCTGTCATTCTGATGTCTTATGGGTTGGGTACCTTGGGATTTTCTGCAAAGAGATTCAGCTCTGCTCTATGCCACCATCTCTGCACAGGTACCTGCACACAATACTTGCCATTTCTTTGGCATTCTGAAGTTGCCTTTCCAATTAAACATGGAAAATCAGTTTTCTGGGTGGATCTGCAGACCCTGACAAGAGCCATTGTCAGCAGAGCCATTGTCCCCTCCCATCCCCTTGTACCCCATGCTGGCCCAATGCTCCCCTGCCTCTCTCTGCATGGAGAGCTATGCTGATGGACAGGGAATTCCCCTGTGCCTGTGTTTGTGCAGACTGTGCCTGCTGTGGCAGCAGCCTTTGCTCTGCCCCACGAAGCTCCCTGAGCAAACAGTGGAGCCCTGCAGACTTTCACCAGGTCTAAACTCCATGGCCAGTCTCCAAGGCTGTTTGGCACCTTGGCTGCACCCAGCGAGGCAGAGACAGCCCCTCTCCTGCCCCTCTGGCTGCTCTCCCAGCGTGTGGCAGGAGCCTGCTGCTCTCTACGTTACCCACGACCCTGCCCAGTTCTCTCAGCTCACTCGTGCCAACCGAGCCAGGAGTGGCACCTCTCCCATTGCTGCCTCAGAGGGGGGCACAGCTCTGTACAGACCCCACTTCACACACCAACAAGGCTCCCTTCCACTTACAGCTGCAAAAATGCAGCTGGAGTCATTCCCATCTCCAGGACATCAAAATCCTCAACTATGGCATGGGCTTCCTTATTTCACCACACGCTGCCTTCCTCTCCTTGCTCCTGATCTTCCTGAACAACAACAAGAGCCCTTGGTTTCATTCCCACACTCGATCTCGCTCCCTTTGTCCCCAAAACGCCTCCTCACCTGTCCTCCTGCTGCGAGGGCTCCGCAGACACGTGGCGCTGCACCTGAGCGCTGGCGAGTTCTTCGCTCTGCCTCTTCTTGTCGCGGATTTTGAGGCAGAGGGAGAGCAGGAGCAGCAGCAGACCCGCCCCCACCAGCACGTAGGCCACCGAGAAGGTCTTGCTCTTCAGGATGCCCCCGGAGCCGCGGTCGGGCTTGCTGCTGTTCCCGGCGTGGCTGCCGGGCTTGTCGGGGGGGCCGAAGCCGGGCACGAGGTTCCACACAGCCATGATGATGCCGAGGACGAGCATGCCCAGCCCGATGGCCGTCAGGGCGTAGTGGGACCCGTTGGCCCGGGACTGGGCCATGGCTGCTGTGGGGCCGGGCTGTCCCCACGTCACCACATGGCTCGGGACGGGGGGGCTGCAGCCCTGCTGGCATGCGTGCGGCCCCCTCCCCGGGCAGGCGGCGAGCTCTGAGGGCAGAGGAGAAGCTGTGGTGAGTGCAGAGCAAACAGCAAAGGCTCTGCAGGTGCCACGACACCGATTCATCCAATGAACACTGGAATCTCAGGCTGCCGTGCCTGAGGAGTGCATGTCGGGATAGAGCAGGGCACCTGGATCCTTCCTGGCCATTCCCATCCCCAGCCTTTGCTACTTTCTCAGCTGTAATATCCACCAACCTTTGAAAACAATCAAATCACTGATGTTTGCTAAGGGCTTAGATTGCCTCTCCTTAGGAGTGTGATAACTGACAGCTTCACAGCACCAAAAGAAGGCCATCAAAATCTATTCCAAGAGCTGTTGTCAATACAAACCAACCTGGAAATGCTCAGAAACACATCTCTAGCTGAACAGCTTCTCCTCTCCCCGTTCGGGAGGGAGCAGGGCTCCTCACGGTGCTGGCTGCCTGCCCTGGAACTCCTTCCTGCCCAGAGAACAGAAACCAAAACTGCCTCTCTCCCAGCCAACTCGACCCTGTGGCTTCCCCCGGCTGCTGCTGGCAAGGGCTGCCGGGATGGGGAACCCTTGGTAGGGCCCCTGGCTCACTTGGGGCCAGCTCTTGCCCTCCCTGGAGTAACACACACCGGTGTTGAGTGCCCTGGCTGGATCCCTCAGGGGTGTCCGAGCACGAACATTCCCAACCAGTCAGGCCACGAGTGGGAACTCCTCCTCCACCGCCTCCTTGGAATGTTTTCTGAGTCGCCAGGACCAGACATGCTCGATTTCCAAAAATAAACACACGGAGCCACATCTGCGCACTCACCTCCCTGACCTCGGGTCCCGTGACCCACGGGTGGCCAGCTTGCATCCTCACAGCTGAACTGCCCCACTGCCACCCCAGTGAGCCTTGCAGATTTATGGATGTGCCATGTCAGGGATCTCTCCTTCCCTCTCCAGCTTCTTGATGCTGGGTTGGGCTCGAGGTGGCCCTGGGCTGTGCTGTCTGTGGTGCTATATCCATACACCCCCCCACACCCTCCAGCTCAACCCTCCTGAGCTCAAAAGCTTCATGTTTGCTTGTTTAGCTTGAGCGCACGCCCAGCTTGCAGGGTCAAGGGCCAGGATAAAGCAGCACTCCCAGAAAATAGAGCGGCTGCAGCAGGAAAAGACGCGCACGCAAACCCGGGGAGGAGGAATCTGCAGAGGAACTTCCCTGCTCACTGCCTGTGCTCCAGCATGGCTGAGGAGACTCCCAGAGGGGTGTCCCAGCCCCTATGGACACATCCCTGGCCCCACATGGGCAGGGTAAAGTCTTGGCTCCCATGGTTTGCAGTGGTTCTGGGACACCCAGGAGCCGCCAATCCCAGCTCGACGGGAGCTGCCACAGGCAGGCAGGGGCAAGCCCGCCATTCCCTGCTGTGCCCAGCTCCAGCACGGGGCTGCTGCTCTGTGTGCTCCTGGGGGAAGGCATCCCCTGATCCCAGCTTTCATTCCATCCTAGTGAGCAGCTGTTGAGGATATGGAAAACACTACATCCAAAATGTCCTCAGCAGCATTCCAAGAGCCATCCTCCCACCCAAGCGCTTCCAAGCCTGTGACTGGTGGTACCAGCACTGGCATCTGCTCCCCCACACAAAGGTTTTGCTCTCTGCTTGTGCCCTGTGGGGTTTTTGCCTCACCTGACGATCCAGCTGAGCTCCCATCCTTGTCACAAACACATCAGCCAGCCGAGACTTCACTCGAGAACAGCTGTGATGGCCTTGGGGCAGGAAAATCACACTGTGCCCATGGTGGGCACAGAACACACACAGGGCTGGTCACATCTACCCGTGGTGTCTAAACCTCTGTGCCTGTTCACAGCCCCAGTGGCTCCCCTCAGGCACCTCAGTCCTGGAAGCGGGCAGGATTTAAGCTCCTGCGTCACCTCTGTGCCTGGAAGTTTTTCACAGATCCCTTGCAGTGCTACCCATCAGCCCAGCAATCAGATTAAAGCAGGAGACTTGCTATTCCAGTCTATCTCTCCATTGAATTAGCTGCTCTCCTGGCTTTCCAGAGCTGTTCCTATCGCTGCTCCAACAGTGCCCTGACGTCAGTATCCCGGGAAGGGAGCTGCTGCTGTCTCTGCCTCAGGTCCAGCATCCCCGGTGCTGTCTGGAGGCTCATCCCACCATCACAGAATGGTTTGGATGGGAATGGACCTTAAAGCTCATCTCATCCCACCCCTTGCCATGGGCAGGGACACCTTCCACTGTCTCAGGTTGCTCCAAGCCCTGTCCAACCTGGCCTTGGGCACTTCCAGGGGTGGGACAGCCACAGCTTCTCTGGGCAACCTGTGCCAGGGCCTCACCACCCTCTCAGAGAAGAGTTTCTTCCTAAATAACCAGCCCAAATCATCCCTCTTTTACTTTAAAACCATCTCCCCTTGTCCATTCCCAATAGGCCCTGTAAAAAGTTTGTCTCCACATCAGGTGGGCGAGTGGTGCCTGAGCGCTTCAGCCCCCTACAGCCCCTTCCCCTTTCCTCTGCCTGCAAGCCAGACCCCTCTCCATCCCATTCCCTGCTTGCTCGTGCCCTGCCCTGGCAATGATTTACACCAGGATCTCTGAACCATTAAACTCCAGCAGGGCTGCAAAGCCCGGAGGCCACCCACACCTCTTCTGGGCTTCCCGCACCTCTCCCCTACTCCTGCAGGCTGCCGGAGCCCTTCGGGATGCTCTTGCGAGTGTTAACTGGGCACGGGAAGGTTCGGGATAAGCCCGTTCTCAGCACCACACGCCCTGGAGGCTTTGGCACAGGTGCCCACAGGTTCCCCTCCATGGGAGACAGACATCTTCCCCCCGACCGGCTCAGGCCCGGATCCCGTTCCACATCCCGGTGCTCCCAGAGGAGCTGCGGCCCCGCCGGGTGACTCACAAGGAAGCCCGACACCCCCCACTGCCCTCAGCAGCACCCACGCTCCTCTGCCCTCCACAACCTTTGGATTTTCCCTGCCATGACATCACCTTCCCACTCACGCTCCAGCAGCAACACCTTTGTCACAGGATCACGAGAGATGAGTCTGCAGTCCAGGAACAGGTCAAACCCCAGTACAGACACCAGACGTGGGATGAGCTCCAGGGCTTCCTCGCTCCCCAGGAGTCATCGGAGCACAGCTCCCAGGGCAACGCCACAGAGTGACACAGCCCCTCGGAGCTGCCTCCGAAAACCAGGCTGTGATTCCATCACCAGCCATACTACTAATTTTCTGGAAAATTCTGGGGGAAAATAAACTCGTTCTCCAACCATCCGAAGATTCCAGGGTCTCCTCTCTGTCAGATTACAAGGCTCTCCCTTCATCCTCATGCTTCCACCCAGAGAACCTGCTCATTAACCCCCTTCCCTGCTAATTGCTGGCCTGGCACATCCTCAGGAGCTCATTCCTGCAGTAGCCACAACCCCATGCTGAGCCCTGGTTACACAGGGCTTCAACCCACCAGGAACACAAAACTCCATGTGGGGTTTAAAAAGCAACAGTACAGGACTTGCGAGGTATTTTCATAGAATCCCAGAATGTTTGGGTTTGGAAGGGATGTTACAGACCATCTCCTTCCAACTCCCTGCCATGGTTTCCCTCTTTTTGGCCCTTCTTGCTGTCCCTGTTACCCCTGCCCCAGGAACAGGGATGTGTCTGGCCAGATGCAGCCCAGGGGATGCAGGGAATACTCAGAGAAATCCAGCTGAGTCAGGAAAAGAAGCATCGCTGCTGATTTAGCCAACTTCTGATCTTTTGGACGAACCCCAGCCCATTTTAGAGCATCTCACCAGGGAATAAGAACTTGGAGGGACAGCCCCATGCAGACTATCAGGACTTTTCCACATTTTCTTTATACTTCCTGCCTAGAGTACAAAAGAACACATCCACATCTCCATTGCTCCTGGCATTCCCTATAGACATTTAAGAGCTATTTCACCCTCTTTTTTTCTTAAATTTAATTTTTAACAACGCCTCTTCAGTTGTACCTTGCAGACAGCGCTGCGGGAACAATGATGTTTTCCTCAAACCCCGCCCAAGGCTCTCCCCCCTCTCCCACTCCAGAGGGAGCCCAGGGCCCCCACTTCCTGCAAAACAAGGGCATCACAGGAAAGCCCATTCCCAGGCTCAGGATGCTGCAATCCACCCGGCTGGCCATGGCCTCCACAGCAGAACAACAGTGCCAGGGCTCACAAAACACCCCATTTCCACAACACAGTGCCTGACCATTCCCAAGCCATATGCCTCTGCCTCTGCTGTGCCCCTGGGAATTCCCAAGGGGTTCTGAAGTGGCACGGACCACACAGGCCACGGGAGCCGTTCTCCAGAGCAGTAAACATGGCTGTGCAGCAGCCATCCCCTTGGCCTTTGCCACTGAGATATGAGAAACTGCCTCCCAGACTCCTTCTGCCCATAATTCCATTATATCCATCCAAGCGGCGCCTGCTGCACAGTGGTAATGGACAGGGACAGAGAGTCCTTTTACGTTCGTGTTTCAGGACGCTGCCATTTGTTCCTGGGGACAATGCTGCCGTGGCCACCGAGGCCACGCTGGCACCGGCTCTCGGCAGGTCGGCGAGCCCTCGCTGTGCCCTGGTCGCTGTGTAAACACTGTCCTGTGGCTTTTCCTGATCCAGGCTCTGGGATCGGCACTGGGAGCAACTGCCAGACTAATGCTTTCAGGCCCAGCTCTGCTAAACCAGGGATGGGGGCTTGGGGTGATGCCTAAGATTTTTAGCTTTTGATGTTTTTCATATATTTGTAGCTTTGTAGATTGTTAATGCATGGCTGTAGCTTCTAGTACTTTTCCTATCTTTCTTCCCTACATTTAGGAACAATAAGATAACCTTATAAACACTTCCCTAAAATATTGTTTAGTCTTATTCCAAGAAGAGAACCAACGACTAGGACTTTCTGTGTTCCAACCAGAATGTGGACCAGACATAACAAAAGTGAGGCAAAAGAAGCCTCTGGACTGCTTCCAGTGTGGCAGCACCCCAGGAATTATTATCTAACCAACTAACCTTTTAATTGGACAGTATATGATAAGTGTATATGTAACTGTAAGTGTAATTGGACAGTATATGATAATCGACTAACCTTATAAAAACTGTAGAATTACCATACCATGTGCGATTTTTGCCATATTGTGTACCTGAAAGCTTTCAAGTAAAGGTTTGCTGTCATATTCACTCTAACGTCGTTGGGAAGATCTATTCCATTTTCCAGGCAACAGGGGTGCTCACCTCTCTTCGGGGAGCTGAATTCCCTGTGCACCTCGGCCCGGGAAAGCATGCCTGCCTGGGAAAATCCCAGCACTTTGACTCTTTCTCCTTCCTGCTTTCCTTTGGACACCACTTTGCACCTCTGAGTCTGGAATTTTTAAAATTCTCCTAATCTGCTGCTTCCGCTGAGGTAAAGCCATTCCTCTGCAGCCTACCCCTGGTTTTTGTTCTGGGACCTCTCCCCGTCTCCGTGCCAGATAACAGCCAGATAACACACCCTCCTCCAGAGCCTTCCAGCACTGGGAGACATTATCCATCTGCCCTTTCAATGTCCTCTGAAGTGGAACCCAGCATTCCCGCTTCCTCCCAGCCCTTCTGGAGTGCTTTAAGCACCTCCTGTCCCACTGCTGAAGCCCCTGGATGATTATCTCCCCTTCCTGCCTTCCCTTCTCCGCCGCCAACCTGGCACCTCTCTCTGCCATCGGCCTTGCCAACACCGCCTTCCTCATCCTCTGCCTGGATTTCCAGCAACGCCTTTTTCCCCAACACAGCATCACCTCTCCCCATGCTTTTCCAACAGCTTCTCTAACGAGTATGACCCGCGAAGAAAACCCACTGTGGATGGCCAAGGAGCCCCCAGGGCAGGAAAGGAGTGAGGGGTGATGCTGGAGGGCACAGAGCCAGCCCGGGGACATGAAACCAGCCGGGCAGCCAAGCGACACAGAGCAGCCAGGCACAGAGCAGCAGTGTTCCGCAAGGTGGGCACAGGTATTTTGATAGGGATAGAGGTTTGCTGGGCATTATGTTGCTCCAAGCCACCTGCACTGCTCACACAGGATATTCAGCTGCTTCCACAGAGCCTTGATACCAGTTTCTGCATGTGAAATACACTGGGACTGAGAAAAGCATGGAGCAGCACTGGGAGGCAGACACATACCCGGGCTGCTGGAGGGATCCCTCCTCCCAGGCTCCAGGGGGGAGAGCAGGCAGACAGCCCTGCCCAGCCCGGGCCCTCTGGCATCTCCTACGGCACCACCACGGCGCCAGGCACCGACACTCAGCTCTCTCCAGGGCACCGGTGGCCAAACATTCCTTCTTCCCCAGGCACTTCCCTTCCCAAGGGTTTTCCAACCCGTGTAATTACACAGCTAAAATCAAAGGCGTTTCACATACTTCCGAGTCACCTCAGTCCCGGGCTGGGTTCACCAGCCTCACACCCACATGTTCCTCGCTGACACCTGGGAGGTTTCCCTTTCTGGCTCTCATGCCAGGACATCCAGGGCTGTGGACAGCTGCAGGATGCTTGCATTTGTTGTACAGGGATGTGTTGTGGCAGCATCCCATCTGGCAGTGGCCTAGGTCTGCTCTAGAGAGGCTTTAAGGAGCTGGAAAGCCAGGACCACACCTCCTGGTGCAGCTTCACCTCACCAGGCTCCATCCACCACGCAGAGCCAAGGGTAGCCCATCTCACACGGGACATGTTCATGGAACCGCTGCTTTCTGCTCACACATCCACACTTCTCAACAAACCTGCTACCCTGTGCTCAGCAGCACTTGTCCCCACTACGTCACCTCCAAAAATCAAACACCAGCATCAGGAGACAACCACTGTGGGACACGCTTGGGAGACACCCGTGGGTTTGCTGAACTCCTCAGAGCTCCAGGCCACTCCTTCTTCGGCGGGAATGTCACGATAGGAAGGGTCGAACCCCCTGTGACTGGCGCTGGGCTCCTGGAGCGCCCGGCCCCGACCTGGCCTGTGCAGGTGTCCTTCTCCTTGGCTTTGTTTGCTTTCCCAGCAACCCGGCTCACACACCGCTCCTGCACCTTCCCGGGCACGGATGTCGCCAGCCGTGGGCTCGTGATCCGTGACACTCCTGCCGGGCTGCCACCCATGGGAACCGGCTGCGGGGTGCGTTTGGCGTGGGGGATTGCCCAGCCCCCTCCCTGCTGCTGATCCTTCCCCAAAGTGCGGGCTGATCGTTCCCGAAACCACAGCCACTCGTCTCCCCACTCCTAGCACGGCCACCCCGCTCTCTGCCAGGGCTGACGAGGTGCCCCAAGCCCACCAGGCGGTGACCCCAAGGCACCGCCGCTCCCCAAACGCCGCCGCTCCAACCCTGTAGTGCGCGCCCCCGCTTTGGGGGTGATCCCCCCGATTTGGGGGTGTTTGCTCCTGCTTTGAGGGGTGTTTCCCCCGCTTTGCAGGTGTTTCCCCAAGCTTTGGAAGTGATTCCAGCTCAGCCCGAGCCGGACCCAGCTCTGACTCCCTCCCGGTCCCGTTCACGGTCCCGTTCCCAGTCTCCGTTCCCGGCAGGACCGAGCCCACCCCGCCCGCTCCCGGTTCCCAGCGCTCCGAAGCATCCCAGAACAGGGGGTCCCGTCCCTTACCGGCTCCCCCGACCCACGTACCTCCGGCGGCGGCTGCGGTGGGTCCTGCGGGGCCGCTCCGCCCTCCCCGGCCCGGCCCTCCCGGGGCGGTGCTTCCCGGGACCGGCCCCGGGCCCCGGGATCCGTTCCGGGAAACCGAGAGGGCGGAGGGGGCGGAATGGAAGAGACTTCCGAAAACAATAGGGAGATCACTGGAGAAACCCCCAAACCCAGGTGTGGGTCACACTGGGGATGCCGATCGGGTCACCCCCTCGGAGCAGTTGCAGCCCCCATCTCTGCTTTAATGGAATCCCGGGGTGTTTTGGGTTGGAAGGGACCCTAAAGCCCATATCGTTCCACCCTCTGCCATGGGCAGGGACACCTCCCACTATCCCAAGTTACTCCGAGCTCCGTCCAGCCTGGCCTTGGACACTCCCAGGGATGGGGTAGCCACAGCTTCTCTGGGCACCCTGTGCCAGCGCCTCACCACCCTCCCATGGAAAAATTTATTCCCAGCACATAATGAATGTTTTAGTTTTTATTCTATAGTTTAAAACCCATCTTGCAGTGGACTTGCTTTGTAAAACTGCCTTGTACCGATGAGCAGAGCTTTTCCTCAATGAGTTCCAAGCTGTGTTTGCAGAAGCCCCATTTTGAAGAACTCCAATCACTCAGGCTCATCACAGCATTCAACGGAACAAAGCCAATATCCCTGCAAAGCCGAGCTTGCACTTACAGGGAGCCTGGAAAGCACTTTTTATCAGGCTGCTGCCCTCTATAAACACTCCCAGTTAACCACTCACTTGCCGGGAAGGGCCATTCCGGGCATGGCCCTCACCATGGCTCCCGGCCACATGCCTTGGCCTCATAGCCAGACATTCCCATGGTTTCCAGACTGAACCACGGGGAGCAGAGCTGGGCTCTGGCAAACTTCAATGCAACTAATGCCGTGTCCAGTGTCACCTCTCCTTGGCTGCCATCCCAGCAGCAACGGGGATGTGTTTTTCCAGGCTCTTCTCACACCCAGCTGTAATAATAAACACCACCAAGGACTCAGATCCTGTTGGAAATGATACTCAGGGTGGGTTTTTCCCTGATCCAAGCAAAAAAACTGCATCACTATGCTGCTGGACCAGCCACTGCAGTTTTTCCTGTCCCTTAAGCCCTGCGAGACCTTGTGAAGGCAAAAGCCATCACGAACCCAACAAAACTTGTCATATCACGTGGCGTGACTCAGCTCCACAGCCCTGCCTTAGGGCCACTGGTGTTCAGAATGCCTGGGAAACCCCCTCTGCTTCCCTGCATCTCTCCCTGAGAGCACAATCCTGCATGGAGCCCATGGTATTTTCCGCTGACTCACCTGCCCCAGTGCATGGCAGCGATACCTCCCCCCTCTAATCAAAGGGCAGTTCTGAGAGCTGTGCTATAAAAATAAATGATTATTAAACATAACTGCATATTTATTTTTCTTTCCTTGGATGGATGGTTTTGCATTTTCAGGCTTGGCCACCGGCTCAGGCAAATTAGCCCCACTTCAGGCGGATTTCCCCCTCTCCTCCTCCACCTTCCTGTGTCAAACACAAACCCGACACCCCAAGCAGCTCCGGCAGTCAGGAGACATAACAGGGAATTGTTTTCTCTGTAAGAAAGTGGGGGGAACACGGGCTTCACACAGCCACTGTCACTGATCCAGCGCAGGGAGAGCTCCATGCCCAAGCCAGGTCACCCCCCTGCAGAGGCCCTGGAGACTGTGAGCACAGAGGGGACATTCATAACGTGGCTCCTCGGGTTCCCACTCCACAAAGCTGAATATGGGCCAGGAATGGGCTGTTCAGTGGCAGTGGAGCAGGATCAAAGAGGGGGGGCTTGCCTTCACTCCTTGGATGGCTGCTAAAGCACCTGCCTCTCCCTGATGCACATTCTCTGTGGGATAATGTATTCACATCCATCCCTTGGGCTCATTTCCCTTTCCAGCTCCGCAGACATCCCAATGTGGGGATTTATCTGTGGCAGCTCAAATCATCCCCTTGCAAACACTTCCTGCCCAGTCCAGGGTGGGCTGGGACTTCTCCAGGGTGTTTATCCAGCCAGGTATGCAGGGTACAGAGCACAGGAATGCCAAGGAGGGAACTGGAGCCCCATCAGAGCCACCAGCAGCCAACAAAAGGGCCTTTCAGAGGGGCATCTGATGCCCTGCTACGTGTAGAAGTGCCAGGGGCTCACATTATCCTGCCTTAGAAATTGCTCACTGACACATTTCCCTGCTTTTTCCTGCTCAGAGGTGCTCAACATGTATGTTAAAGTCACCAGGGGAAGCCTAGACACGTTTCTGGATTCCTCTAAAACTTCCCAACAGTGAGCCAAAAGCACTGCTCCAGGTGACTCCTGGATGCCCACAGTGGGATGGCTTGTCCTGAAAGGGGTAAAGCCCATCCCTGGGAGCCAGGTCAGCAGAGCCACTGGACTGCACGTTTATAATGTACTATTCACACATTTATATTATTGTATTATTACATTACAAGGCCATGGAGTGACAGGATAAAGTGAAATGGGTTCAAACTGGCAGAGTGTAGCTCTAGATTAGATATGAGGAAGAAATTCTTCCCTGAGGGTGGTAAGGCCATGGCACAGGGTGCCCAGAGAAGCTGTGGCTGCTCCATCCCTGGCAGTGTCCCAGGCCAGGCTGGATGGGGCTTGGAGCAACCTGGGATAGTGGAAGGTGTCCCTGCCCATGGCAGGGGTGGGATGAGGTGGTCTTTAAGGTCTCTTCCTATCCAAAATATTCTGTGATTTGATGATTAATAGAGTTAACAGCTAAATAACACCAGAAATATAATAGATATATATATATATAATATATATAATGGAATGTGGCAGGGCCCCAGCTTTGCCCCCAGGCTGAAAGCCCATCCCAGCCTGCTCCATGATGGGCTCCCTCAGATCCCATTCCCAGCCCACACGCACTGCTCTCTACTGTTCTCTCTCTTCCTCATGCCTTAGTTTCTACACCCCACTTTAGAGTCCCTGCCGGGGCTGCAGGCTGGGAACCTGCCATGCAAGTGGGAAAACCGAGGAAAAGCAGCCAATTGGGAGGCACTTCCGCACGCTCCTGGTGGGAGGGTGCGACCTGCCAGCATCTCCTGGCGGGGTGAGGATCCGGTGTCCCCGGGGCTGCCGGGCCCTGGTGGTTCCGGTACAACCGGTTCAGCCACCGTGCCAGGTCACCGTCTGCCGCTCCGAGCGCACGCACGTCTGCAGCTGGAAAACAGCGTAAATAAAGCCGCTTTGTTAACAGCAATAACAATAAATAACCTGCTGCTTCCTCCTGGAGCTGCTCCGGGGGCTGCTGCATCCCACTGGTGAAGATCTGGCTTGGGCAGGAGTTGGGAATAGGAGACCCAGGGCTGGGGAGAACACGGCTGAAGAGAAGAGCTGTGGTGGTGGCGTGCAGCTGGTTATTTAAAAGAGCTGAGGAGAGCTGAGTGTAGCTTTTCAAAATTAGGAGCAGATGGTGAATGAGGGCTTGTGCCCAAGAACAGGAAAACGCTGGGAAATCAACCACTAGCAGTGATAAAACTCCAAGGAAACCTTCTTGCCTGGATATGAGGCCTTATCGCAGCTCCAGTGTCCTGGTCGGATGGAGCGGAGCCACTCGGTCTGTGCTCTGCTGGTGCTTGTGTCAGGTCAGGGTAGTGGGATGGTAAGGACAGGGGCTGAAGTGGGGACAGCTGCAAGGACAATGGCAGAGCAGGATGTCCCAAAGGATGTCTGCGGTGAGGGATGCCCTCAGGCACTGCTGCATCCCTGGGGCTGCGCAAGGACTCAGACGTTTCCAGTGTTGGCTTTGTACATACAAAGCAGCACCAGTAGAAAACTCCTCCAGGAAAAACAGTGAAAATAGGTGAATTTATGTCAGGCATGTCCCCAAATTTTCAGCAGTCCTGAGCAATAAACCAGCAGCCTCAGCAGCAGCCCTTGACACCAGCTTTTGGGGAGATACCAGCACCACCCACACTCTGTGACCAACCCCATGCCAAACCCCAGCAACCTCCTGATGACTTATTCAGCTATTTGGTGTACACCGGTTTAGCTCTTTATCACCAAAAATGCAGCCCGGGGAGATCACCAGCTAAAGCCACGGGGTGAGTCAGTGCCAAGGCAGGAAACGTCCCAGACTCACCCCTGTTTCCGTGCTGTGACCCCTCAACCCCATTCCTGACCTACAGGTTACCAGTGCAAGGCTGTGACACGGCAGGTAAACACAGCTTCTGTTGTAACATCACCCAGAGATGATGCCAGGACCAGCACAGCTGGGTTACACACCAGGAAAGGGTGCTGGGGACACGCGGTGTCCCCTCTGCTGGGTACCCCGGCCATCCCACGCAACACCCCATGCCCTGATGCAGTGCTGGGATATTTGCCTTTCTCAGTCTAAAGTCCTCGCCAGAGAAAAGGCTCTAGAGCGTCTGCACAGCAACGTGCGCGGTGCAAAGTGCACCAACGCGGGCGAGTCACACCTAAAACAAATACACTCGGGGCTTAGAAACTCGGGCACTGCTCACACGGTGGCAGCAGCGCAGCACGGTGCTGCAGCAACCAGCACGGCGGGGATGTAGCAGGGATGAGGCTGATGGGAGCGGGATGCAGCAGAGACGCAGGAGGGATGAGGCTGATACGGAATGCAGCAGAGATGCAGGAGGGATGAGGCTCCTGCAGCCTCCACTGTCAGGGAAGTGCAGGTCAGCAGGGACAAAGCCAGGAAGAAGAGCCCCCCCCTCAGCCCAGGACATCACAGACACGGAGTGTGGCCCCTCTGCTTGCTGTGGCTCTGGTGCAGGAGGTGACACCTCTGTCCCCCTACACAGGGTCTGGTATGGTCCCCATGGCACAACGGCAGCAGCCTTACCAGGACTGGGGTGGCACCCATGGCTCTGCCACGTTCATGGCTCCCAAAGCTTTTAAAACCAGGGATGGGATGGATGAGCACCTGCACCCCATCCCATGCACAAAGGACAACACTAAATCTTAGCAGGGAACTGCTCCAAGTGCAGCAAATCCCACCACAGTCTGTGCCCAGCTTGTGTTTGCCGTGCTGAGCAGTCACCCTTTAATGCCACCTTTAATTCCCATTAATGCTAGATTCCAGCTGCAGGTGATACAGTTGGAGAGCCAGCTGGCTTCTCCTGAGTTTTTTTTATTTTTCTTTGCTCCAGCTCTCCCCATTTCACACTGTGGTGGCTCTTACCTGCTCTGCAGCTGCTCCCAAACCTAGGAGGCTGTTTCTGTTGGAAAAGAAAAGGTACATCTCTTGATCTGTACCCTTATTATGGGCTTGAAACTCATTGCAGGTTGCCTTTGCTCCAGCCTGCAAACACTGTCATTGACCCCAAAACGGCATCAGGCCCCACTAGAAGTGCTAGCACAGCCCTACAGGTGACCAATGTCATCTGAATAATAGTAATAATTTATCAACCTGTACATCGATAACAATAATTTATCCATTATTAAAAGTTGGAGCACAACACTTTCTGATTTCTCCATCCCTCCCACTGTTCTTCATCCTTCTCATTATATTTTCCATATCCAAGGGGGACATCTGGCTGTTCACCCAAAATCCATGCTCACCGTAGACCCTTGAAATCCCCATTTCATACAGATGCAGACGGTCCCAGTCTCCTGCCAGCATCATTTCATCCAGGAGCAGGCATTTGGGTTGCAGCTGGTCCTGGGAAAAGCTGGTCCAGCCTTCTCCTGCATCCTCCCATCACCCTGGAGCCCCCCAAATTCACATGGCACTCAGGGTGTCCTGCACCCTGGTGACACAACAGAGATGCCAACGCCAGTCCAGGCTCTACAATTAAACCACATGGAGTTCATCCATACTTTAAAATAAGCTTTATTTAGATCTTTTATAATTTTATATTTGCATCCATGCCTTCAAGGATTCTCCCCCGATCACGGGGGGAAAAGTTAAATCTAATGTTACCCATAATTCATATGCTATTTAGTGAAGTTCTCTTTTAAATAAATCATCCTCTTAGTAATTTTTAGAATTATTTCCTAATTTACAAAAAAGCTGAAATGCAAAGGAAACTACTCGGTAACAAGGAGATCGCTCATCTGTTCTGGTGGTTTAGAGTTTAAATTATAAAAACACAAGGAGAACAAAAAAAACAAAACAAAACAAAACCCAAAAAACAACAAAATATATAAAAATGCTTCTCTGCAGAGAAAAGATGCCATGGAGCAAAGCCTGCCCTGCCACCCCAGGAGAGCCTGGGGGGGCTGGTCCCTCTATCACCCCTCCATGGCCTCTCTGCATCATCCCTTGGAATGGAATACACAGCGCGAGGGCATCGGTTTAGTTGGGTGATTTAAGACAAAATACCCTTTTTTTTTCAACCAGGGCGCGCGTATCGGAATTAAGAAAAATAATACACTATTATAGTTCATTAAATAAATCTTAATACATTTTTTAAGAGCTTAAAATTATATTGTAAGCATTAAAGCATAAGGTACTTATCTTGGCATAAGCAGAGCGCGGCACGTGTTAGTGGAGAGGGGAAGCGGCCGCCGCGCCGGGGGGTGGTTTGGGGGTATTTCCAAGGGCTTTGGAAAAACAAGCTCCACCTGTGCTTCCAAATCACCCCCAGAGCCAGCAAAACCTCCCCAGTGGGGACTCGTACCGATTTCCCCAGCCCCCCCGACAGCAGTAACACCCCAAACTGGAGCGGGGTGGCCGGCCCTATCTGGGCAATGTCTTGGGATATGGGATATCTTGAGATATCACCCTTCCCCTGCTCCCAGCTTGTGCCGGATCCCCCTAAATTTTACTTGAAGCAAAGGGTGAGCCCCCCTAAAAGCAGGGAAAAACAGTGGGCAAAGCTCCCAGCAGCTTGCCCCGTCTGACTTCCCGGCACGTGTTTAGGTTTGCGTTTTCCAAGGCGTTAAGTGCTCCTGGGGCAGCCGAGGGAGCCCGGGGTGGGGTGTCCACGGCTCCGACACCCCCGATTCCCCCCAACAGCAGCTTCCCAGGATAGTACAGTACAAACACCCCCTTCCTCCTCCCCGCCCCATCCCAACCGACGTGGAAAAATATAAAAATCCCAAAACTTCTGCAATAATTTAGTTAGAATAGCTCCTCTGGGTTTGTGCAAATAAATTAAAACAACTAAAAAGGAACGTTAAAACACTTATTTCCAGACCGGCAGGCGTAACAACCAGCCCGGGTCGCCTCTGCGGGGCTCGGCCAGGAAGACATCACAGCGAAGGAGATTTTCTTGTTGTTGTTTTTGTGTGTTTTCTCTCTAAGATCCCTCAGCTGGGCAGGTCCTTCGTCCCCAAGCAAGGACATCCCGTGGGCTGGGCTCCGGAAAACAGCGGGTTTCGGACAAGAGACGTCACAAGCACAAAGTGCACAATATTTCTGATATTTACAGAGACACAGCAGTCCTTCAAGTTTCAAGTTTTGTCAAAAGAACAAGAAAAAAGAACAAAAAAACCCCCCCAAAACAAGGAAAAAACCCCAACCCAAACTGAAGCGACAACAAAGGAGTTACCAGGATGGAAAAAAACTAAAAAAACATGGAAAAAAGGGGAAAAAACTGAAGTTACGACACAGCTGCATCGCTCCCAAGACAACAGGTAACACGTCCGCAGGCGGGACGGGGGATGTGGGATGTGGGATATGTACATGTGCGGTGCCGGGAGAGGCTCCGGCGCCGTCACCAGTCCGCGTCCTCCTCGATGTAGTAGTCGGGGGCCGTCCCGTCGAAGAGACCAGGATCGAGGGATTTGCGCTGCTTCCCCCGGGCAAACACCCTGGAGATGGAGCCAAAGCCCATCTTCTCTTTCTTCTTTTTCCGTTTTTGGTCTTCCAGGTCTTCTAGTGACTGTGGGAGGAGAAGACACAAGTTTGGGCACCCAACTTTTCCTTCACCACTTTTCCCCTTCCCTCATGTCAAGGATGATGGACCATGTGGTCCCAGTCCCAAAAAATATTTGGGTTCGGGTCCCAAAAAATATTTGCATCCAGATGCCACAAAATATTTTCATCCATGTCCAAAGTAATGTTAAGATCCTGGATGAAAACACAATAATATTTCTGAAACCTGTGTGGTGGAATTTGCAGTGAAACTGGGCCCCATCTCAGTTTCATTTCTGGGATTTCAGCCTCATAATTCAACTGGATGAAGATTCCAGCTCCAGGAATAAATGGTCAGAGCATGTGTCTGGATTGCAAAAATATCCCATGTTTTAGGGCCAAATACAGAAGAATAACCTGCTTTGGCTGGGCCTTATAAAAATCAACACTGTGACAGGCCTGAGCTCAGTGAATGTCTACGGCATTACCTGGACTTTGCGGCAAATTATGGGAATATGAGACATCCCAGACTTACAATTCAGGATGACTTCCATTCATCCCAAATCGGTGCCTCTGACCCCCCCGCCACCTTCAAGCACTTTCTAGCACAGGAGGGGTCTCACAAGCAGGATTTGAGAGGATTTGTGCCCTACCTGTACAATTGGATTGTGCAAGTTCTTCTGTACCGGTCCGGGACTGTCCCCCTATGGCACAAGGAGATGAATCCATTGAATCAACCCCGACACAGCCTGAGACCATCCACCCGCGTGGCAAAAGGCACCGTGTTTGTGCAGCTGAACCGCAGTGGGGCTGGGATAAACCCCAGGGCAGCAGCTTTCCAGGCCAGCCAAGCCCCAACGTGCCACCCACTCCAAACCCAACGCTGTTTTGGGAAGTGGAGGCCCCACAGAAGCCCTGGAGCCCATCTCCCCAAAGCAGGGCACCAAAGCCCCCAGCAGGCAGGGCCTTACGTTGCAGAGCGAGTGCGTTCGATGCCGGGGCGAGTTGATGTCACTGGGCGTGGACGACCGGTCGCCCTCGGCCGCGGAGGCGTCGGAGATGATGGACGGCTGCCGAGAGTGACAGGGGCTCACTCTGACCGCTGGCAGGCAGGGGGAAAACAGGGAGTTAACGCCAGCAAAGCCTCTGATGTACTTCCAAAAACATATTTGGGGGAGTGGTTTTGACCAACTTCTTTCCTCCCCAGAAGGGGTTTGGCCCTGAGAACTTGCCCATGTCCCAATCCATGGGGTGCCTACCTTGCCGGTCCGCTGAGTGCTGGGGGTGTGAGTGGTAGAGGGTCTGCTGGCTCTGCCGGATGGCGGCGGTCAGCGGGAGGTCAGCCTGCATCACCCACTCCTGGTTGCCGTTCAGCACCGTCTCGCCCGGCATGGCCAAGGAATGGCGCTTGGGCACGTCCTTGGTCAGCGTAGCCAGGGACTGCTTGGCCTGGGGAAGGACACCGAGGTGGTGGTGATGGAGTGGGAAAACCATATGAACATCTCCTGGAGCAGCAGAACAAGCAGCAACACACTGCACACCAATCACACCCTCCCCTGGGCAAGCAAAGATCTAAACTGTGCCACTTCCCATGCCAGGGATATCACGTTATTTTTGAGTGATGTTCCCCGTGCCAAGGATATCAAGCTCCTTTCGAGAGATGGAATTTTTTCCTCTCAGTATTGCAGTAGAGCAACCACTGCAGCACTCAGATCTATACCAATTATCCAGCTCACCATGGCCAGCTCGGCCTCCAGCTCCTTCATGCGGTTGTCCTTCAGGTCGAGCTGGGAGCGGAGGGCGCTGGCGTGGTCTGTGGCTTCCTTGGCCTGCCGCCGCAGCTCCCACTTCTCCCGCTCCAGGAGGTCCTTCTCCTTCGCCAGGGCTTTCACTGCGTCCTCGCTCTCCTGTCGGGACAGGGGGTGGCCATCAGGAAGGGAAAATCCATGTGCTACTAAAAATCCCTCTGTCACAACCCCCTTGGGGACCACCAAACCAAGAGCAGTATCTTCAGGTGTCACAAGAGCTCTGTACTGGTAGGGATGCCAACCCTTTTCGGGGAGATCTGGAATGCAGCTGGTCCCCAAAATGCAGTGCTCACTGTGCACCTGGTTAAAATTACATCAAATTCCCCAGGTCTGGCTTTATTTCCTCCAGCATTTATTTAACCTTAACCTACTGTGATCCATCCCAGCTGCAGCAGAGTCCAGCTGGGGCTTTAGTGGGATTTTGCCTCATTACAAACCAGGTTTCACACTCAACCTGCTGCCAGCCCTCTGTGCCACGAGGCCATGGTGCTGGGCTCTGCACTCACTTTCCTGTGCTGTTCGTAGTTCCGGATGAAGTCCCGGAGCTGCTCCTCTCGGCTCTCCAGCGTGGCATACAGCTGCTGCATCTGGCTCACCAGGTCTGTCTTCTCCCCCTTCAAGCGCTTGCGGTCGGCTTTCATGGCTGTGGGAGAGAGGATGACTCCAGCATGGGGGACATGGCAGCCCCTTGACTCCATCTCTTTTATTCTTCAAGGAAAAAGCACCAAAATTATGATCCTGGGGCCTGGGCTGGGAGAAGATGCCCAGTTCACCCCCATCGCTGCACCCCTCAAAATGCCCATCACATCCCCATTGTGGCTCCTCACCACTGCCCATCCTCCAAGGGGCAGCTCAGACCCTGGAAAAGGAGGTTTGGGAGAAAAACTGCTGCCTCAGCCTCGGGGCCCGGTTCAGGAAAACCTGCTGCTCCCTTTCCAGGATAAATAAACCACAACCGGTTTATTTTTAGCAGCGAGGCGGATTCCGGCAGCGCTCCCACGAGCCCAGGGCACGGCTCCCTGAGTGATCCCTTCCAGCTCTGTCATGCTGTGTCGGGATGAGGGGACAGGGCAGAGGCACTGTGGGATGTGATGGGTGTTTCAACAGCCCTGAGAGGAACCCAAAACCTTCATGTTTTCTCTCCTCACTGCACCAGTGAGGGATGCTCGCTGACCACCGAGCCCAGGACGGCTGTGGAAGGCTGGCAATCCAGGGAGAAATCTCACAGAAACCTCACGTAGGACAAGGAGTTTCGGTCATTTCTGTACATTAATGCTTTACCCAATACTGACCCTGGTCCTTGGCAGTGCTGCACAAGTGCCCTGCGGCTCCCTGCTCCAGATACACCCCACCCCACCCCACCAAAATAATGCCCAGTTTAGGAATCAGATCCCAAATATTTCATTAAATATTGCTGCTTTTCCACCCTGAGCAAGTGCTGCTCCTGAGGGAGTGGGATGCTATGAAACACCCTCTTGCCCTTCCAACTCTCCCTGCATTCATCACATTGAATCACTGTCTTGCAAGTTGTTGTTTGTGTTATACAAAAAATCCTAAATGCCCCCAAAGTCTCCAGAAAAAAACAACCCCAAAGCCACTACGGGCTGTGTATACTACAAAAACTGCCAGAAGATGATGCAGCATCACAAGTGGGACCTGTCCCCATGCACACATCCAACCTTTTTCCATCGGATTACTGAAATCACGGCGGGTGTTTCAGCCCACGCTGTGTTTTCTACCCCCTGTAATGAGTCCCTTCCACCTGGGGGTTTAAACTGCACTGTAATGTGCCTTTGGGCTCCTCTCAACACGTGGGGATAAAGACAATGTAAGCAATACAAGGAAACCATGACCGTGGCACTCTGAAAGGGGAATTAATTTCCTTCATGCACCTTTGGCACCCTTGCCTTTGAGCCTTTGCCTTCCCCCAGCTCAGGAGAGCTCTGCTCCCACCCTCCTCCGAGGGAACCCTCAAGAGACATTTCCACCTCCGTGTACGCAGGGAGAGCATCATTATTTGATGAGCAGTGAAGCCCCCAGGCACCCTCAGGCAGAAAAACCTGGTAACAGGGATCACCCAGCCCCACACACGTGCTAGTACAGACCCCAAAATCAGAGCAGCCCCACCCCCCCATCCAGCTCTGTACAGCTCCCATGTCCCACCCCAGCTTGTCACAACCACAGTCTCGAGAATTGGTTTACTCAGGTGTGAACTTCTGTGCACAGGTTTTACTCTACTTTTTTTACTATTTCCTTTTTTACTATTTCTTACTCAAAGGGTGTGCTGGGAAGATGAACAATACAGCAAATGCCTGGAATGGAGCTGTAAGGAAAGGAGGGGTTGCAGGTGAGAAGAGAAAAAGATGGGGAAAAAATCAGACGAAATAGTGGAAGAAGAGGGACATGTTTGGGACTATAGAGATTTTTATCTGTTAAAATCCAAGAGATGAAACTCTTTGGACTAACTATTCTGCCATTAAGCATTTGAGATAAATCAGAACATAGAAAACCAGAAAATGAGGTAGGCAACGCTGCAAAAATTCACATTGTCCGGTGACAAGGAGCTCTTGGGAGTCTTCCTCGCCCACTTCAATGAACATGACTCCTCCTGGGACAACTCAACCCCTTCCGACACAGAGACTTCCCTTACTTTTTTCCCATCTTAGGAAGTTACTACAGAAACCCTCTAAAAACAATCACAACCAATCCATGTCTTTGAAAAAGCCCTTTCCCACTGCCTGTGCGTACTTAACCACCACCTTCCCCTGTCCAGGTCTTTCACAGGAACTAAAAACTTGCTAAAAAAGAAAAATTAATACTAAGTTGACCGAGGCATACTGGGGTGAGATCCAGACCCCACAGACACATATATGTAAATACATATATATGTAAAATTTAGTTTCCTCAAGGATACTGTGAGGCTCTTATGAAAGTTTTAGTCACATTTGCCAATCTCTGATGCTGGAGGCGACAAAAGACTCCTAATGAATTTAATTAAACAGTGAGTCCCCTATAGCATACAAACTCCTTTAATTAGTGGCAGCGTTCATGGCCCTTAAAGATTTACAGAAAACACTTAATCACTTGCCAATAAAAAAAAAAATGCTCTGAAGTACTGTTAGAAGAAGGGTAACTATCTCCCAAGGTTGAATATATATTGATATACTAATATTTACCAACATTTATGCTAGTGTATCAGTACTATAAGAAGATTATGAGGTTTAGGTATTGAAAGAGCAGAATTTTTCCTATTAACCCATCAGGACAATTTACCATTTGTTTCATTTCATATTTGAGAGATTTGCTGAAATTAACACACTTTTTTTCCTCCCCTTTATTACTTTCCTTCCTCCAAGACCGATGAGCTCCTAAGCTTAAAGAAGATTTATCAGTCATTTGAGAACTTCATTCCAAACCAAATTAATAGGAAATTAATTGAAAAAGGCAGGAAAAAAATAAAAAGTGAGGCAGAAGTGAGCTGTGAGGCTGCCAGCAGCTCCTGGACCGAGCCCCACTTGCTGCAGCAGCTTAATTCGTCCTTAGCAAACAAGCCCAGCTAATTACTCGGTTGGGGAAAACGAGCCTTTGCAATCCATGGCCAGCCAAGAAGGAATGAAGCAGATTTTCCCTGGCTATCGGGGCCATCTGAGGAGGTGAAATGGCTTTTTCCTTTAATCTGATGATCCAGGGCCAGGTTTCCGTATCCCAAACCCCCACAAGTATCCAAGTAAACTCCCCCAGCCCATCGGCACGGTGGGCTCTGGCCAAACCTCTGACCTCTTCATAAACCCAAGAAAAGAAGCAAGAAATCCTAAACCCAGACCATGAGTGGAAAGTACTTCTCTTACTTGCATTATTAATTTTCTCCTCCTCCCTAAAGCATGTGGCAGAAGGAGAGGGGGGACCCAGCAGCCCCCCTTGGACTCAGCAGCTCGGCACCGGCCTTGGCAGCAAGGGATGGGGCAGACGGGTTGGGATGAGCTGGGTGAGCCCCCCAGCCCTCACCACCATCCCCACCTGCACCAGGCCACCCTACGCTCCCGTTATTTGAGCTTCCACCTCCTGCCACTCGATCCGTCCCGCGGTCCTTTGGGAGAAGAATGCTGGACACAGAGATGTAACGGGACCGGCTCCCTGCTGGGCTCCTCCTGCAGCCATAACAATTAAAAACCCACCCCCTCAGAGCCTTTTAGTCCCAGCTCTATGTGAGGAGCCAAAATCCAGCCGCTCCACTGGAGAGGCACAGCCTTGTCTGGGACAGCAGCAGGGCTGGAACCACTCAGTGATGCCACCACTGGAAGTGCCACCACCCCACAGGCCCCAGTCAGATCTCACCATCCAACAGCTTCCAGCTGGGAATTAAACCCAGGCATCTCCCCCAGGATGGGGGCTGCTCTAAATACTGCCTTCCCTCTTTGAAGTTAATAATATCAGATTAAGGGGATATCAATTATAGAACATCCTGACGTGGAAGGGACCCACAAGGATCACTGAAGTCCAGCCCCTGGCCCTATGAGGTGGAGGCCACACCATCCAGCCGAGATTCCTTGGAGGACGTAGGAGTAATAATTAGTTTGACTACCTTGATAATGTGATATTAGATGAAAAACTACTGTTTGAACCATAGAAGCAGCATCTCTGCCCAGTTTCACATTCCTGGGATGAGGCAGCAGAGCCCAGACACAAACCAGGGCACTGGCAGAAGATGCAGCACACCTCTGAACTCTAAAGAGCAGCTTCCCGTGACTCCCATCCACTTCCAAGTCCTTCTCTCACCCCACACAATGGGAATTTCCATGCCAGGAACAGAATCAGAGCTGGCTTTATCACTTACTGAATCACACACTTATTTTCTAATGCAGGGAAGAACATCCTCGGGGAGCACCGGTGGAACCCCAGCGATGCCCCGCGCAAAAGGAATGTGCAAACCCATCCTGTCCCATTAACATTTACTTAATTTCTCCTGTTTCTTCCTCCCAGCCATGAAATCCAATATTGTCACCATGACTAACCCATAAAATTGGGATCGCAGTGCTGCTCCTTGCTTTGCAATTAAAGAGGCACGTGCGGTCCCCGGGTGCAGCCGCCACCATCAGAAAGATCTTGACGTTGAAAACGTCAGCGTTCCGTGGTGTCAGGCAGAGCCAGCACTCGCTCCCAGGTGTGTGGAGGTACAGAGCAGGCAAGAAATTAGAGCCCAGTGTCAAATTTCAGGAAGAAGTTACGTGAGGCAACTCTCCTTGGGGGAATTTACCTGGTAACAACCAAGGGCTTTCCAAACCTGACCCAGCAGTCAACAAGGTGGTCAATGACTTCTGAAAACTTATTGTGGGTCTTCAAATGAGAACAACAGGTTTTCTGTAGAGGTCTGTGTCCTTATGGTAGAGACGGCTTCCTTGGCTGGGTCCATGGCTGGGACACCCATCAGTCAGGACATCCATCTGCCAGGACATCCATCCAGTGGGACACCTGTCTCCTGGGGCACCCATCTGCCAGATCACACATCCTTCTGGGACATCCATCTGATGCAACCCCCATCTTCTGGGACATCCATCCAAAGGAATACCCTTCCACCCATTTCGTTGCTACCCACCCCCTCCTTGCAGCAAGTTGAGGGTGCTGTGGATCTCTGTAGGAAGCATTCCCCAGCCCAAATACTATTCCTGGAGAGTCACAGCTTCAAGCTGAAGGTGAGGGAGGGAGAAAACCAGGCTACAACCCATTTGTGGAGCAGACATGAAGCTGGTTCATGCCTTTCCAAGCAGAAGGGAAAGCTAGCCCGAGGTTTCCACCCTGGCACTCAAAAAGGAAACAGAAACCAGGTTTGCTCTCCGCGTGATAATCCCGCAGGCGAGCTCCAGCATATTGGATAAACCTTCCCAGAAATGGGGTTTCTGCCATTAGCCCACACGCTCATGGATGTCACCCAGCCAAGAGGCTCCTCGAGTCCCCCAGGCGCTTGGGCACGGTCCCTGCCCGCAGCAGGACCAGCAGTAAATAAAGCTGTCTGCAACTTCTCCCATCAAGGATTTCCACACCAGAAATCCAGACCACATCCATACCTTTCCAGCCAGGACAGGGGAAATAATAACTGCACTAACACTGGAAACGCAGTTCAGAGTCTCAGCTGTGGCAGAAGTGGAGAGGGCGATGGGATGTAGCACTCTGGGATTTTAACTGGATGTTAATGGATTAAAAAAAGTGCAAGAGATGGAATTAGCCCAGGAGAAAGTGGAATAAAGATGCACAAAGCACATGCTGACAGAAATAAAGAAACTGGTTGAGTTGCTTCTGCAGAGCATCCTGTGCTGGGCCAGATCCCTGCTCCTTCCCTCCACAGCAAGGACTTGTTAGCATGGCACAGGGAAAATGCATCACAGGCTTATCAGCTTTATCCCTGTGCCAAATGCTGCTGGGAAGGGCTGGAAATGCACCTCCAAAGAGGGACAGTGAATCCACCCTCCACCAAGACCATCTCAAACCAAACCCTGTGTGGCTGTGCACAATAAAGGCTCTCAAAAACTGCTGGAGCCCCCAAAAGCAAACCCGACCAGCAAACCCTCTCTGCTTCTCTCTGCAGCATGGCCCAGCGAGCCAAGATCCGTCTGAACCAGCTGCGCGGCTCTTCCAGGCTCAGGGCCAGCAACGATGACAGATTTCCATATAATTTATCTGCTAATGACATTCCACAGGACCCACCATGGATCGTGGGCTGCTGCAGGCACAGGGATGCTGCAGTGAATGCTGCTGGATGTGGGGCATCCTTAGGTGAGGACGTGGGGCTGGGGATGCAGGGATGCAGGCTGTGAGGAGGGAGCTGCTCTTGGGAGATGCTCTCTGGCTGCAGGGCACAACTGACACAGATCCCTAAACTCCAGGACAGGGTGGCCAAGTTTCCCTGTGCTCCTGGCACGGCCTTATCCCGCAGTTCCTTACTACAGAGCCATGATTTCCCCAGTGTGTCCGTCAGCAGATCTGTCTCCCCTGGCAGAACCAGGCACCAGGCGCCGTTTTTCCTCCATTTTTGGCTACGTTTCTCTATGGACAATTTTTCACAGAAAGGAAAAAGGATTTTTTTCCCCTCCAGCTGCTGACCCTGTTTTCAAGTTATCCGTCTCAGTCACTGTTGCCAAGCCTGCTCTGCTGCCCAGAGCCTCCAGCCCAGATCCAGCCTGGACAACTTTCCCAAAAACCACAAAAGCTTCTCAATATTGCAGGACAGGGACGGAGCACCAATTGAAAAAAGCTTCTTGCTATGCGCCCATCCAAGTGCCAGCTGAGATTCTCTCCTCCTAGCCACCACACCTGCAGAGAAGTCCTGGAAAACCAAGCTCAGAGGTTCAAATAGTGGCAAATAAAAGCCCAATAACACCCCAACATTATATTCCTTAAATACGCACAATTTTCAAGCCAAACTCACTTTTTCTCTGGACTATCCTCCACAGAAGCATATAAAACCTCACTGCAGCTTCTTAGATGACTTCTTACTCTTCTTTTTCTTTTGTAACCAGTATTATAATAGTCCTGCTTTTCTGCATTTCACATATATCAGCACTTCCCCCCTGCCCCATCCACGCAGAGCAAATATTCCCTAATTAAGGTTTTTCTCCTCCAATTACAGTTCTATAAACCCAAAGCATTTCCTGCTGCCGGGGGCTGCACCGGTGCCTTGGGGGGAGGCAGGATTTTGGAGGTATTTTGGCTGTTGCTGATATATAGGGAAGTTTTTGTATATCAGAGAGTGATAACATAAAATTTTCTGAAATCCCTTCCCCTAATACTGACTCAGCCCAATTCCCTGCGCCTCCGAGCATCTTGGCATCCCGGACAGGGGGAGATGCAGAGGCCCCACAGCTCCCCACGTGCTGCTCAGCCTCTGAGCCTGAAAACTTTTGACGGCTTCTCCTCATAATCCGCAAACACGAGCTGACAAGTGCAAGTTATACTCGGTATGTTGGGGATTTGAGATGATATTTAGAGCTGCAGCGCTGCCAGGGTTTGACGCGTGAGAGCTTTCCCTGCTCAGGATCATCCCCCGGCTCCAGCTAACGACCATCCTGCCTGGATTTATTGTCAGCTTGGTTTTAGAGTGGAAAAGCTGCAATGTTGTATTTTGCTCTACACATCCCAGGCCTGGGGCTTGCTGTGCTGGTGAGGGAGGGAGACCACGGCCCCGACCGCCACAAAAACCCCCAAATGCAGGCATGAAGGAAGGAGACCCTGCATGGCACCTGGAGGTAACTCCATGCGGGATAAGGAAAGCTGCAGTCACCAGGAAACTCGCTGCTTCCCTCCTACAAGTCCGAGGGGCTCCAATCCAACCCACCCCCACCTCCAGCTGCATTTCAGCTGCTGCCTTGGCTCTACTCTACAGCTGTGGAGGAATTCCTTTGCAGTGCTGCAATCAGCCCTCACATCTCATTTCCCAGCCCGCCGCTGCCCCCCAGTCCTTCCCAGCTCCACACCACCCCTTGGCAGGGCAGGAGGGCAAGGGGGTCCCAGGGACACCAAACCCCCACCATGAGCGCCTGGTGAATGCACTCTGCAGAGTCCAAGTGACAAGGATGGCTTTTCCTTTCCTCATTAATCAACTTATTGAAAGTTTAGAGTGCCGAGGAGAGGTGCAGCAGAGGAGAGCGCAGCCCTTACCCTGCAGAGCCTCCTTGGCACGTGCCAGCTCCTGCTCCTTCTGCGCCAGCTGCACCTTCAGCTCGGTGGCCGAGAGCACCTCCGGGGACTTGCTGCCGTGCGTCTCCTCCAGGTCCTTCGTCAGCATTTCCTTCATTTGCCGGAGCAGGTGGACCTCCTCCTGCAGCTGGGCCACCTCCTCCCGCAGCAGCGCTGGAGGAAGAGGAGACACAATGCGAGGAAGTGAGTGACGGCTCCCGGAGCAGCCCCGCGCCCCCGCTGGAAACTCAGACCCTGGGGAAATGCTGCTGGGGGGCCCCTCCCTGCTGGCAGAACTGCTCTGCACAGCCCAGAACCTGCACCACTGTGGGAGCAGAGAAGGACGAGGAGGGATGCGATGGGAAGGCACTAGGAGGGAGAGGGGGAGCCTCCACTGGGTGATGGCTTTTGCAGTAAAAAAATAAAAATAAATGTTAATATGGAGTAGTAATAGTAAGAAGAAACCAAGAAGGACTTTCCTATCCACACCACTCACTGACAGGGCTTGGGTCCAACAGAGTCTCCTGAGCTCCCACACATCCCAGCTCTGCTTCCAGCCACCCACGTGCTCAGGGCACACTTAACAAAACCACCGTGAGACTGGAAAAGGGAAGATGACGCTTCCATCTGCAGCCCCAAATGCTGAATTTTGCAGATTTACACCCAGTGACTGTTCACTCCTCCATGCAGCTGCACTGCAGGAGCACCCTGGCAGAACCCAGCCGGGATCCCCTCCACAGCAGGCACTGGAGGAAAGCTCCAGCACCTCAATTCTTACAGCTGCACCCACTGTTTAGTGTAACAAAGTGCTTCTCTGCTATTTCCACATTGCACTCATCACCCTCATCCTGCAAACACTTTGGGGCTGTGCATGCACTGCTGCAATCCTCCACCCGCGTCTGGGTTTGTGTTCCCTCCCCTTTAAAAACAGGTGGAGAAAAGCCCTTTCTCATCCCAAATTGCCTTATTGATTTCATAGAATCATGGAATGGTTTGGATTGGAAGGGACTTTAAAGACCATCCAGTCCCACCCCCTGCCATGGGCAGGGACACCTTCCACTTGACCTGGTTGCTCTAAGTCCAACCTGGACTTGAACACTTCCAGTGATGAGATACCCACGTCCTCTTGGGTCAGCATCATAGACATGGGGAGAAAAAATGACCCCCTCAGCACACACATCACAGTTACCAGAAAACTGAAACAGAAATTAAACCCAAACACTCCTCTCCAAACCACCGTGGCCATGTCCTTTCCCCAGTGCCCCTGTGTAGCATCCAGCCTGGGGGACACCAACTGGACACAGAACACAGGGATTGTTCCCCTTGCCCCTCCTCAGGTCCCTCTGCACGCGCATGGGCTGCTTCCTTTCCGGCACAGCTCACGGAGCGAGGCCGGGAGGTGACGCCGGCGGCAGGACAGGGAGAGGCAGCTCCCCCGGCAGCTGTGCCAGGAAGGCATAAAATCTGCTTCACATACTTGAAATGCTTCCCGAATGAAAACTGGCAAGGCCCCATTCTGTAAATTATTTAGCAATAAAGTCACTAATGAGGAACAGTCGAGCTCCAGGCTGGGGGGTTTGGTGCAGCCTGAAGTGCCTTCTTGAAATCCGTGCAAAAAGCAAGAACTGGAGGCGGCCAAGGCCAACAGGATCCTCCCCAGGGATGGGAGAAATGCAGCGTGTCCCCTCCAGCCTCTGGGAACCCTGAGAGGATGTGAGGGGCTCACACATAGTGGAATGTTTAGTGTGTGAAATTCACCCAGCGCCTTCCCCAGCCACAGAAAGCCTCCTGCAGCCCCACAAAACACCCCTGGCTGCAACAAATTGCTCACTTTTTTCCCCACTGATAACTCATTTTCACCTTTCCTTACACGCCACTTTGCCAAGAGCTATTCCTGGGAAAAAAATTAACAAGCAGAGATGAGGATGGAGGCAGGGCAGCTTGCACAGGGGTGACTGATCCCGATGGATTCCTGCAAATTGCAGCATTTTGGTGGGAACCAAGAAAATCCCCACGCAGCAGGAAGTGATCTGGGAAAGGGAGAGGGGAAACAAGATCAAGGACAGGCAGCCCGGGGAGAATTCTGCAGCAAAGAATTCCAGAGGGGTGCTTGGGCATGGCCCAAGGTGCTGTAATGCACTGTCCAGTGCAGCTCTCCAAAAATGCACTGATCGCCTCTGGTCACGGTAGAAATACTGAAAAAACTCAAAAGCATCTCTCCTCCAAAACAGGCAACAAGGGAATTTTATCCCCACTTAGTACTCGGCTCCTGATCCAGGCAGAAACTGCTGAAGGATTAAAATCCAAAATCTATGAGAAGCTACAGATGTAATCTGGAGAGAAGCATGCAGCACCATGCTCCCCACGCTGCTGGCTGCAAGCCAAAGCCTATGGAGAACCTGAATTATTGATCAGCCATATATCCAAAATTCTTGCTTCTTTAGAATAAAAATTTGAGATAGACACACACACATATATATATATCTGTAGAAAAAAGGATTATGCTTTGCAATATATAGTTACATTTGCTACATATATATTATTATATATATGGCAAAGCCAAATCTGGTTTGAGTATATATGTGTGTATATATATATATCTCTATATAAAATTGGAAAGCACAATCCATGCAGCCAGGGTTTGATAGGAAAATCCCTCTTTCCAATTCCCTCTAAGGGCTTTTGCCAATGTCATGGAATCACAGACTGGTTTGCATTGGAAGGGAGCTTAAAGCTCATCTTGTTTCACCCCCTGCAATGGGCAGGGTCACCTTCCACTGTCCCAGGTTGCTCCAAGCCCCGTCCAANGTTGCTCCAAGCCCCGTCCACCCTGGCCTTGGGCACTGCCAGGGATGGGGCAGCCATAACTTCTCTGGGGAGACACCTGTAATGACACTCACTTGTGTACAGGATTTCCATCACTCCAATGCTTTCTCTGGTATTTTGCCCACCAAAATCACACCAATCTTCCCCCCCAAAGCACTGGCACCCCCAGCACAGAGCATCTGCTCTCCATCACTCTCCTCCAAGCTTCCATCCCACCTTTCCAGC
>VZRR01004902.1:34920-105177 GCA_013398015.1 Oreocharis arfaki
TGGTCACGGTAGAAATACTGAAAAAACTCAAAAGCATCTCTCCTCCAAAACAGGCAACAAGGGAATTTTATCCCCACTTAGTACTCGGCTCCTGATCCAGGCAGAAACTGCTGAAGGATTAAAATCCAAAATCCATGAGAAGCTACAGATGTAATCTGGAGAGAAGCATGCAGCACCATGCTCCCCACGCTGCTGGCTGCAAGCCAAAGCCTATGGAGAACCTGAATTATTGATCAGCCATATATCCAAAATTCTTGCTTCTTTAGAATAAAAATTTGAGATAGACACACACACATATATATATATCTGTAGAAAAAAGGATTATGCTTTGCAATATATAGTTACATTTGCTACATATATATTATTATATATATGGCAAAGCCAAATCTGGTTTGAGTATATATGTGTGTATATATATATATCTCTATATAAAATTGGAAAGCACAATCCATGCAGCCAGGGTTTGATAGGAAAATCCCTCTTTCCAATTCCCTCTAAGGGCTTTTGCCAATGTCATGGAATCACAGACTGGTTTGCATTGGAAGGGAGCTTAAAGCTCATCTTGTTTCACCCCCTGCAATGGGCAGGGTCACCTTCCACTGTCCCAGGTTGCTCCAAGCCCCGTCCAACCTGGCCTTGGGCACTGCCAGGGATGGGGCAGCCATAACTTCTCTGGGGAGACACCTGTAATGACACTCACTTGTGTACAGGATTTCCATCACTCCAATGCTTTCTCTGGTATTTTGCCCACCAAAATCACACCAATCTTCCCCCCCAAAGCACTGGCACCCCCAGCACAGAGCATCTGCTCTCCATCACTCTCCTCCAAGCTTCCATCCCACCTTTCCAGCACCTCTTGCTCACGAGGGTCCTATGGAGAAATCCCGTGTTATTTGCATAATTTGCATTAGGAGACTCAGCTCGAAAGGGGAATTTTAGATTCATTTTAAAACAGAGGGGAGAAAACCCCCGTTACTCTGCCAAGTTTAAGTAACTAAATAAACGACCCGAAACGCGCTGTTTGCAGGCAGCTCTTAGTGATTGTTACAGAAAAGTTCCAATAGCTGTGAAAATGGGGTCAATTATTCAGGAACCTCATTTCAGCCTCTATTTCTTCCACATACAGATGGCTGAGGGAGCGTTTCCATGTGATTCCTATGAACTAGATGGAGCTGTGCCTCTCTTTGAAGCTGCAAAGGAGTTTGAAGTCGGCATCAGCCCTCTTGAGCAAGGACCAGGGCTCAGTGCCCCTCACAAGAGACCCTCCCTCCAACATGATGCAAAAACAATCAGGAAAATAGAGTATTTTAAAGGGGGTTTTTTGCAGTTCACCCTTGCAAGTGTCACTATATCAGGGTGCAAAGTTAAATCCGCCATTAGGAATCGCCTCCTAAACGCAACAACCTCAATGCAAGAAGCTTCCACAGCACTTTCCCCCCTGTATTTTTGTCCCTTTTAAATTTTGCCTCCTCTTTTTAACCTTTTTGGAGGGGGGGATTGGGTGCCTTCTGTAATTCCTGACTACTCAGAGGAGATGGAGGTACTGCGTTGCATGGACAAGCACCATCACTCATTCCAACCCCTTCCAAATCTGCTGCAAGTGGGCAGCGATGAAATTAATGCAATTTAAACATTTCCCAGACTAACTGATGAAAACTACCATTCCCACTGAAATAATTGGCTGTTAATTATGTTTTAGTTGATCACATTAAACTTCCATGACACTGCCAGATTCTGCACCCTTTATGCTTCAACCACTGATTGGTGTTAAGAGACAATGCAAATGAGATTTTTTGCTTTTCTTTTTAATTGTGGTGAACATCTCCAGACAGCATTTGGGGCTGAAGTTTCCACTCCTGCTCCTGCAAATCCCATCTTGGACTCCTCTGGGCAGCAGACCAACCCTCTACACAGCGACAAAGCCTTTTACTGGCCTTGGAACAGGCATCACTTTAGAGACATCCATTTAAAAGCCTTTTTTTTCCATGTAACTCAGCTGACACGATTGCTGTACACGAGTTTCTGCCTTTGGAGGGGACGTATTAAAAATGGATGCAGAACAAATGACGAGGCTCGTGTGGGTGAATCAGTATCTCAGGTGAAAGCTGCACTTCCTGCTGCTTTCGTGAGCTTGATGGTGAGATGGTTTTCGCTTTGCTGGGCACAGGTCAAGGGTGTGTTTTTATCCAGAACATCAGCAGGATAAATATACATGTACACACACCTCTGTCCTAGGATGGGAAATGCAAGGGTCATAAAGAACATTGTAAGAAAAAAATAAGGATTCAAGACCTAGGGATGAGCTGAGTTCGTATTTCAAAGAGCATCTCATCACCTCTGGTTTTTAAGTAGCTTCCCAGCTTGAGACCTCCCTCTTGCAAAGGTGCAGCAAGCTGGAGAGGGACTTCTGACAAGGGTCTTGAAGTGTCAGGACAAGGAAGAATGGCTCCCCACTGACAGAGGGCAGGGTTATATGGGATATTAGGAAGAAATTCCTCCTTGTGGGTGTGATGAGGCCCTGGCAGACATTGCCCAATGTAGCTATGGTTGCCCCATCCCTGGAAGTGTTCAATGCCAGGTTGGACAGCACTTGGAGCACCCTGGGACAGTGGAAGGTGTCCCTGCCTGTGGCAGGGGGTGGAACAAGATGGACTTTAAGGTCCCTGCAACCCAAACCATTTGTAAAAAGACCCAGCTACTGCCACTGCCCAGGACTTGCAGGGGCAAAGCTGACACATCCAATCTCTCCCTTTGACACCCAGACAGCACGATGGACTCACACTGGCTCAAAATGAGCCTTCTCTCCACCCCACAGCATCACCTCCTGGAGGAGATAAACACAAGGGCCTGACATTTGTAAACCACCACTTCAGCCCAGTCCTGCTGCACATCCCAGGCACATCCCTCAGTACGGAATCTCCTGCAGCACTGTGGCACACCATGACCTCAGAGGAGCTGTTGGCCACCAGTGCTCCCTCCTGGGTGGGCGCCGGGGCACTCAGCAGAGCCTCTTGGATTAAGAAAATGAATTTTGGCTTTGAACATCCATTTTTTACCTTTAAATAAGTTTTTAGTTCCACCCTGTGCTGCCGCGGCAGTGCTGCGAGTCAGCTGTCACACCTGGACACAGGTATAGACAATCTGTAAGAATTTCAGGGTAAAGCTTTCACCCAGTGACAGCAAATCCTTGCAAACACCACTTCTGAGCATTTCCTGAGTTAGACACCAGCTTGGTCTCGGTGCGCCCACAGGGTCACAGCTCCGGGACAGGACCCCCCAGCCACACATGCTGACCGTGCCCCATCACCCAGCTGGGGCAGGATATGCAGAGACCACCTGCTTGCCAAGTTACCCCCATGTCCTGGCATTCTCTACCCCAAAAATACGGATTATTTCCACCATGCAGTCACCTACTCTCTGGTCTGCCCTGGCCATGTACTGGTGGGTATTCCCAGGGGATGTAAGTAAATAAAACCTGACCTGAACCCCTGTGCACGCCGGCAGTCGGGTGGGCAGAGAAGCTTGCGGGGCACAGGGCTTCGAGGCCAGGCTGGGGTTTTTGGAGGCTGCCAGAAGCACACACGGCTTAAAAACCACTGCCTGGTGGGCTGCGACCCCCGCGGCAGCCCCCGGAGCAGGCTCCGAGCCCTCCCCAGCTCCCGGCTGGCTCCAACTTCTCCGGGAGACAAGATGGACTACGGGGCACCGGGAGCCGCCCGCCCCGGGCCCCCGACGCCGCAGGGGCACGAAGCCCCTCGCCCCTGCCCCTCGCTGGCCCTGGGCGTGCGGACAGCACGGCCACCACCGCCACCCTCCCCGCGGCCCCGGCGGCTCCCGGCGCGCTCCGGCGTTGTTTCGTTTCTCCCAGGAAGAAGCGAGCTCCAAGCACAAAGCGAGCGAGGGGAAGCCGTGCACGCCGGGCTGCGACCCCTCCCGCGGACCCTGCGGGGACCCCATTACCTGCGTGGGCTAAGCGGGGGCACAGCGCCCTGCCCGGAGCATCGTCCGCGGCCGCCCCTCGCCGTGCCCGGGCAGCCGGACAATGGGCCGGGCGCGGAGTGGAGCCCTGCTGGCAGCGGCACGTCCCCGCCTTGCTCTCCTCCTGCTCCGACTGCATGGCGGGGCACGGCGGGCCCGGGGGTGGCCGGGGGCTGGGGGGTCCCCGGGTGGGCGGCTCCTCCCCGGTAGCGCCCGGCACTGCGCGGAAGTGCGGCCAGCGCTACCTGCGCCGGGAATTTGACCTCTTGCCGGTCGCTTGATGTCACGGCTCGGAGGAGTGGCTCTGCCCCGCACAGCCCGAGGTGCGCGGGACGGGGGCCGCACAACTCTCCCGGAGCCCCGGGGCCGCGCAGGAACCCGCGGCAGGCCGGCGGCGGAAATGATTCCCGGCTGGAATCATCCATCGCTCCCGCCGCTGCCACCCACCGAGCGGGCGGCGGCCACGGCCACGTCCCGGCGGCTCCATCGCGACCGCTGTTCGCGATCCTCGGCCAGCGCCGGCAGCACGGGGGGTGGAAACTGAGGCAGAAGGGTGGCGAGGCAGCCCCGGTGCCAGCGCACGGCTCGGGCCAGCTCGTCCTCGCAAGGCAAACACGTGCAGTGTTTTTTCTCGCAATGCAGTTGTTACATATTTTATATGGGGTGGGGTGAGCAGGGACACAGCGAAACCCGGCGAGAACGCAGAGACCACCTGCCTTTCTATGATAAAAGCCAGATAAAAATACACCAGAACAATCAAACTCTCTGAAACCCAGCACACTCGTGTAGCTTTTCCATAGAATCATTAAGGTTGGAATAGACTTCCAAGATCAAGGCCAACCTTTAACCAAATAGCAGCACGCCCACTAAACCATATGGCAAAGTGTCACTTTGTTTTTTGAACACTTCCACGGATGGCGACTCCACCACTTCTCCTGAGGAGCTTGTTCCAATGCTTAACCACTCTTCCAATGAAGAAATTTTTCCTAATATGAATATTTTTGTGCCCTACAGTCCAAGTGCACTGTTACCTGCCCACACCTTGCTGCCTGGGCTGCCCATTTCCAAGCCCCCCACAGCAGACTTGCTTTATAAATTGTTTCACCCTACCAAAGTGAAGAAGAACTGAGCAGAAGCCTTTTGGGGTTATGAATTTTTACCTGTCTCTTCACTGTTATCCTCACCAGATGAGCACTGCCCGGCCAGCTACTGCCTTGGGGATGCTCTGGGGGCAGCCCTAGCACGCTGCCACTGCACACCTCTTGCTCTGCCCAGGAAGGTGGCGCTTGCACAAAGCTCATTAAACACAGTCCAAGACAGAAAAATCACCACATTCCACTTTCCAACAGCACCAAGCTTCCGCCAGCCACCATGAACCCAGCTCCCCCACCCTCCAGCAGCAGTATCTCAGGCATGGGGAAACTGAGGCACACCCCGCATCCATGGGCTTTGACGTTTTTGGGAAGTAGGTGACAATAAAACTGTGGGAGGAGCAAGCTGTCCTGGCTAGGAGGGGATGCAGCCTTGGCCAACTTGTACACCCGGGTCAATAAACCAGGTTGTCATCCACCCCGTGACCCTCCTGGCCTCACAGTGCGCTTGCGGGCAATGCCCCTTCCCTGTCCTGCTGCTTCCTCGGCCGTGGCTGGGGAAGGGGAAGGGAGTTAGTTTTGTTGTGGAACAAGCGCTGGCTCTTATTGCAACAAACTCAGTGCATGCAAGAGGCTGGCACTGCCACACGCAGGCACAGCCCAGGCACGGCTCTGCTGCCAGGTGTGCGGTGCCCCATCGCCCCGGCCCCTGCCATCACCTGCCTCAGCTCCGGGAAGCCCAGGAAAACTCTGCGTCACCTCCCATCGCTCCCTGTTTGCACAACTCCCCTCCTCAGGGATCAAGTCGGAGCGCGCCTGTGCCGACTCAGCTCCCGATGCAGCGGGAACGCTGCCACGGCCGGAGCCTCCCCACGCGAGCTGGGAATCACCGCCGGCTTCGGGACACCTGCGGGTTTAATCCCGCTCTGTACCTAATCCCAGAGCAAAGGCAGCCGTGTAGCTTGGTGTGATGTGCCATGGCACGGGAAGGTGCTGAGTTGCAGAGGGAGGAGGTTCTCCACGTCACAGGCATTGCACAAGCCCAAAGCTCCCCAAGAGCTCCCCTTGGAGCCTCTTACCCGGCAGAGGAGCCCGGTGAGCGAGCGGGAATGCGGGCTGGGCTGAGCCTGACTTCTGCTGACTAATGGTGGCCCGGCAGCGTTACTCACACCCGCAGCACCCGTCCGTGCTGTGACAGTGCAGCTCGGCTGCTCTTTGACCCAGCGATGGACCCGCAAGGATTCCTCTGCTCCTTCCTTTGTGCTTAACAATCCCTTTGGAAGGCACGTGGAAAAATGGTGCTGCTCAAGATGGCTCATGCCTGGGCCTGGTTTGTGTGGTGCCACCAGGCTCCGAGCACCGAGCGTGTCCCTGTGTCAGGCAGCCATCACCCTTTGGCTGTGGTTAAACTGGGGCTGGGGTCTTGGTCTCCTCTCCTTGCTCTGGATCAAACCATTGCTGTGTGGTCAGTGGTGGTCCCTGGCCTTAGCCAGGGGGAAGCTGAGGCCAGGGAGGTACTTCTGTCCCTGGAGTCACTCCCCATGGATCCTGGCTGCTGCTGGGAAAGTGACAAGTGCTGGTGTCAATGCAGATGGGTCTGGCCCTTCATTCCAGATTGGCTGGCCTCCTTCAGCCCCCCTTAGCCAAGACCTTTCTGCAGGGTCAGGAGAGACCCTTCCCACCCAAGCCTGGCTCTGAAGGTCTCTGCAGGCTGATCCAAACTTGACAACCTCCACCAGAGGACAAACCTGCAGTGTGTCCCATCTCCAGCTTCCTGGGCTTGGAGGTCTCACCAGGGTTACGGTTCTGAAGCAAGCAGGCTACAGGTGGTCACCAGCAAAAAATGTCCCAACTCTGCCAAAAATCCTAACCATCACCCCCAAGAGCAGGGCCCACCAGAGACTGGCAACAGAGAGTCAAGTTGGGGTCAAAAGGTTGTCCAGCCCTGGCACAGGCTGCCCAGGATAGTGGTGCAGTCCCATCCCTGGAGGGATTTAACAGACATGTGGATGTGGCACCTGGGGACATGGGTCAGTGGTGGCCTTGACAGTGCTGGTTGGACTGGATGATCTTAGAAGGCTTTTGCAGCCTTGATGATCTTATGATTCCGTGAAAAAGCAACTCAGCTTCAGCACCGCCACTCCAAAGGGAACCGTTCTCCCTCCCTCCAACATGGAATAGGAGCTGGTGGCTGATCAAATGCAGCTTGAGCATATGGCTGGTGCTGTGTGTCACTGCCCTGGAGGCACTGGCACCTGCAGCCACCGCTGAGTAACCTCAGCTCTGCCTGAGGTATCTCTGCAGAAGGCCAGCAATGCATCCATGTACCTTCAGACAGGACCTGGCCCTCAAGAACCACATTTGACCTGAAGGACGGAGCTGTCCATAAAAACCACCTGAACAGAAAAATCTGGAGACCTCATACGAGGCCTCCTGCTTCAAAATGTCACCCACTTCCAGGAAAACTTATTAAATCTTCTCTCCCATGCCCATGGAAACCCCCTTCTCCATCCCCGTCTCTTGCAAAATAAAGATAACAGAGTGAGGAGATGTTTCAAAACAGAGCTGATTTCTTTTTTCCCCCTGGTTTTTCTTTCAAGGAAAAACTTCTCTCAAAAATGACAGATTTTTGTCAAACATTTCACTCATGACAAATTGGCATTGTCATTGAGGAGAGCACTCGGCTGGGAATTTCGGAGGCGCTTCAGGAACCTCCATCTGCTTTTACTGAGTTAAAATCTGACGGTGGTGAGGTTGGAGAACGTAACGTGTGAGGCAAGGATTAATTAACATCGATCTGGCTCCAAAACCAGAGGCGGTGAGAGTAATTTTCATTGAGGAACTTGGCACCGCTTAGCACCTCCTCCTCCTCCAGTGCTGCCGGAGTATTTTAAGCTCCTGAAAATCACACGTGCATCACCAAGAGTTTTTCCAGTTATTAATTAAGGCCTCAATAGAGAGAAAAATCTCAATTTTTTTGTTAACTCTCTACCCAGGCCATGCACAGCAACTCTCCCCTTCTTTAAAACAGCACTGCAGAAGCTGTTTGCAATGTAAAGAGGCAAAAAAGCAGTGGGGAAAGGGCAAACATCATTATGCTGGTTCCAATCTCACTTGGTACAACCTCCTGAGCTCATCACAGTTATTTCTATTGTGTTATTTAATTTTATCACGAGGATTATAGTTATCATCACAGACATTTTATGCCTAACTTCTGGGTTCTTTACAATATTTTCATTCAAATGCTAAAAGGCTGTAATGAGACTAAGATAATGGCCCGCAAATATAAATGACACAGATCAGAATAGGGGGAAATTGGTTAAAAAGGAAAACAAATAGAAATTATCCATCCTAATTTGCATTCAAAGACAGTAGCTGGGGAAAAAATTAATCTATTATGGAGAAGGAGGTTTCACCTGGTACCTGAACTCAACAGAACCTGCTGTGTTTCTGCAACATGTGGATCCAGCTGCAAATGTCACCGACTCCTCCCTGCCCTCCCCAGCTTCGTCAGCACTAACGAGGAGAAGGATGGCACAGACAGCCACACATTTGTGGCCATAGAGGGACAGGGTGGGCATCGATCAGCAAAACGTGAGTTCTCCGAGAGCTTTGAACCGCTGAACCCCACCAGAATCAATATTTTCCTTTTTAAAACAATGCTGGGGGGAAAAGCACATCTCATATAGATTCAGTGTTATTCTGGGTTTTACATTATTCATTGAACCTCATCCCATGTCACGCTGCAGTGAATATATTACCATATATGATGATACAAAAATTACACGACTCCTGCAAATACCCGATAAAGTGTCAGGCTGGGCTGCTAAAGGAGCCGCAATCGCTCATTAGCAACGTGTAATTACGCTGCCATACGCTGGGGTTGCGCCTGTGCCACCAGTCACTTTACGGGCAAAGAGAAGGAAAATAATAATAGTAGTAATAATAATAGCAAAATAATAATAAATCGGGCAGCAACAAACCCCAGAGCTGCGTGGTGGGTCTCAAACTTCGGGAAACGTTTTCTTGTTGAAGCCTTATCTCCCCTGCAGCACATCCAGGAGTGGATGTGTCACTGCAAGGCCACCAAGGGCCATTGTGTCCCCAGAGGCTCCCAGCTCAGCCCACCCGAGCAGGGATCATGGGGGCAGTTGGAGGGAACAGGGTGAATGCAGAGAAATAATAGGGAAAATGGGAAGTCTGTCGGGAAAGGTTAATGATTTATCCCTGTGTATAAATGTGCTGCTATTTCTAAGAAAGGCTTTGCAGCCTCAGTGCCACGTGTGAATCGAATGGGGCTGCAGGTGGGCAGCTCTACTCTGATATTGGCCACTATTTTTATACCCAGGTATTACTGCCTTTTAAAATTATTTTTTTAAGCTGCCCTGGAGCTTCCACAGAGTTTCAAATAAGCAACTCTAATTCTCTGTCTTCATCAACCACTCCACTTCATATATATATATATATATATATATATATATACATATATATATATAAATATACGTATATTAGGGAATTCAGTATAGAAAACAGGTTTTTATGGCACTCACACAACCTGCCACATTCATCAACACAACCAAAACTTACCCAAACCCCATTTCTTTACACCTAAAACCTGCCACTCACCAGGCACGAGGCTTGTTCACATGCACAGACTCCAAGTGATGCTACAGCACAATTTTCGGTTGCTTGCAGGAATTGTAAAGATTGAAAAAAAGTGGGAATAAAGCCTGGCTGAGATGTCTGGGGTTTGTGAGGCAGGTTAGGAAAGCCCAAGAGGCTGCACAGATCAATGACCCCGTGAGCCTGGACATATCCCGTTCCCCTCCCGCCACTGTGTGTATCAACAGAATATTTATAAATCAATTGAAAGCAATTAATCAGCTAGAGAAAGATAAGGGATAATGAAGAAAAGAGATTAGCTGGCGATGCACAAACAGGGCTCCTCCAGGGAGGAACTGCTGTGGTTGGAAGCCTCCTCTGCAAAGCCTATTAGCTCCACTTAAAAAAGAAATTTGAAAGAGGCAACCTGAATAATTAAAAAGAAGAGTTAATGGTTCATGCTAACAGCTTCTAAAAACCTGCAGCAGCCGTGTTTGTTAACCAAGGGGACCTGCACATAAACCACTGCTCCACAGCTGCTGGAGCCCCACATTCCTGCATGGAGCCCCAGATTCCTGCATCCCCTGGCACGATGGATCCAGGGAGGCTCACATGGACACCATGAATTGCATGGGGTCACTGTCCTGCTAGGTTCACTTAAGTGACCAACCCTTGCAGCTGAGTTATAAACAGTAACAGAGAAATGACTCCAGGATGTGAGAAGAAGCCTCCAGGGAGGTAAATCCTAATATTACCCACCCATGTATCCCATGGTAGCCTTCCAATCAGCAACCCACTCCTTGTTGGCTAAGGCAGGACTAAATATACTGCTGGGTTGGTTGCCAACTGAAAAATTAACCTCTGGGCAGGGCAGTCAACATTTCTGCCATTTTCTGTATGTTTTCCTACTGGTTTTTCCACCCTAATCCTTCCACGCCAAACTCTGCTGAGGGATAGCTCAGGGCAGGACCAGCAGCACCTTCCTTGGCCATATTGCTGCCAATAATTATTTATTTCACACCCAGAAGATGCCAACACCAGGGCTGGGCTTAATCCAGTCCGCAGGACCAGCACCAGCATGATGGTGCCACTAAGAACTGGGTGCTTTTGGCCAAAATAACGTTCTGAAGCTGCCACTTCATTTTTGAGGAGCACCCAAAAATGCCTCACCCCCCAGCTGTGACGTGCACCCTGGGGATGTCTGTGGGGAGCTTTCCCAAATTTATGGGGAAATTGGCACCTCCTCCGGTGCTGTGGGATCCCACCTGAGAGCTGGCAGCGGGTGGGCATTTAATCAGGAAGACCCACCAATTCAGAGGACTAAACACAGCATTTCAGTGCAATACTTGTGTTTTTCAAGTAGTACTCAACAAAATTGCCAGGTTAGGGCTGGAGCTCACAGGTTTTTTCAGAGGAGAAGGGTAAACATCTCTCCACCTTCCTCGCCAACCTGCAAGGCAGCAATTTAACCTTCAAGGTAGAGCTCCCATTCATTTAGTAACAGCCCTTATCTACAGTCTGGGGCCAGAATAATTCCACCGAGAACAATTTATAATAGATAAAACTAACTGCACTGCAGCACGGACATGGATGGCATGAGCAGCTTCCTCCCTGCCCATTGATTTCATGGCAGGTGATGGGCTGACAGCAGGAAAACCCCAAATTCTGATGCTTAGGGGGCTACTGTTGATTTAACAGGATAATGCTGGTCTTGGCAGGTGCGAATCCACAGGCTGAGCCCACATCAGGCTCTCCAGAAGCCCCAGTGCATCCTGCTCCCACTCCACTCCCCATCACCCTGAAGGACCCAGAGTCCTGTTTCAAAAACCTTATTTTTCCCCTCTTATTTTTAATATTTAAAAAAAATAAATAAAATAAACTTGAAGGTCTTTCCAAGTGCCTAAGCAGCAAGAGGGATAATATTTTACTTATCTATTATGCACCATTTGTTGAACTTCTAATCTATGCTTATTGAAACTTTTCACAGCAAAGTTTGTTCTACCCTGCCAGGAGGTTCAGGACAAAAATTGAACACCTGGAGGTTTAAAACCATTTTTTTCCACCAAAGTCTTACTACTACACAAAATATCACAGCAGACCTGCCTATGATGAAACAAATATACCCATAAAGTCACAGAATGGTTTGGGTTGGAAGGGAGCTTAAGGCTCACCTTGTTTCACCCCTGCCATGGGCAGGGACACCTTCCACCATCCCAGGGTGCTCCAAGCTCCATCCAGCCTGGCCTTGGATACTTCCAGGGATCAGGAGTTTGCAACCTCTCTGGGCAAAATAACCAAACTCACTCCAAACCAGTACTGGAAATTAGGTTTTGCAGTCTGAAAATGAGGAGGCAAATGCCAACCAGTACCAAAACTATGCTTGTTTTTCCAAAATACCCACAGTATTACAGGATGGGAATGTGGCAATGGGTGGTGTAATGCTGCCCCATCTATTCTACACACATTCCCAAAGGCAGGAAAAGTCATTTAAGGCTGGGAGGGCTGCACTGGGTGCCTGCTTGGAATTAAACACCACACTAGGTAGCAAAGTTAATAAAAGTGACAGCCTTTTATTAATCTTGGCTCCTGCTGCAGTGCTCAGAGGCGGCAGGGAGCTGCTCTCATAGAGTTATCAGGGCACTGCACCAGGCAAACCTGGGGCTGGGAGAATAGAATAAAATCAAAATTTAAAATAAAATAAAATAAAAAAAACAAAAAAAAACAAAGGAGGCAGCAGCAGGCACAGAAGCTGTATGTCAAAGCCAGCAGCACAAGCCCAAGTTCTGGCAGCATCAGGGTGAGGACATGCAGGCTGCAATGTGGGGCTGGATCCCTGTGGAATGAGATCAGCTCTTGGCAGGGTGGAAAAACACATCCCGGGAGAAGGTGTGAGGATGCACTGAAACCCAGCTAAGCAGAGAAAAAAAAAAAAAGGGTTTTTTTTCCCTCCAGATGAGGCAAACCAGTGATGCTTCCTGGGGGAAGCCACTCTCTGCAATGTTTTATCTCGAGAGCCCAGGGAAGTCGAGCATTGCAATTCCTGCAGCAGCAAAGCGCCAGGTGAGTGAGCAGGGAGCAGGTGAGAACATCAAGCTCCAAGAAAACATGATCCCAATGGCCTCAGATGCTGCACCGTGGCTGGGAATAGGTGGTGGAATGATCAGTTTGGTTTTTAAACTGAACTAAATGCCTTCCCAAGCTCTCCAGGAGATATCCAGGGCTCGGTTAAGGTCACAGCGGGGATGTGCAAACTTGGTCATAGAATCACAGAATGGTTTGGGCTGGAAGAGACCTAAAAGCCCATCCGGTCCCCCCCCTGCCATGGGCACCTTCCACTATTCTAGGGTGCTCCAAGCCCCATCCAACCTGGCCTTGGACACTTCCAGGGATGGGGCAGCCACAGCTTCTCTGGGCAACCTGGAAAGTTCCTGCAATTCTCGCATGGGACAGCAGCCAGGGGTCAGTGACACCGCCATGAAGAGGAATCCTGGCTCCAAAATTACATCCTTGATATTCCTGAGATCATCCAGGGATAAACAAGGGGCAGCAGGCAAGAGAGGTGGGACAGGAGTAAAGAGGAAGAGAAGGGAGAGTTTACTGGAGCAAGATGTGCAACAACAGCAGCTGCCAGTTTTCATCACTTCATCATAAATCTCACAGTAATGATTACATCTGGATTCTTCTTTTCTTTCTTCTCTTCCCAAACCTTATTTTTTTAACTCAGGCTCATGAAAATCTCATAAATAAACTTCCATGACCAGTATAGAAAAGACTCTTGCATTTTCCCCCATGTGCTGCACAAGGCTCAGCAAGCAAAGCAGACAGCAAGAACCCTTATCCCTTCCAGGTGTATTTTAGAACCCAAACCATGATTTTCAAATAGCCAGAGCTAGAAAATGAAAATAAGGAATACATGATCCTAAGAGACAGGTACCCAAGAAGCAATCGTATTTACTCAAAGCTAAATACGATCAAGAGTAATAATTCAAGTATGGGTTTTCAATGTGGTACTTGAGGAAGACAAAAAAGATGTTATTTCCTGCTATTTATTCACATAAAGGCTCCGAAGTCATCCACCTTTTCTACACTGCCCTCACAGGACCTCTCCCGAGCTGTGCCCAGCACTGGGCATTTTCCCAGAAAAAACACTGTTGTACTGAAAAAATGAGGCCAATAATAACAAAAAAATACCCAAAGCAACGGGGGGATTTGGAGGAGATAAAAAAAGCCACAGGCAAAAGCAATTCTTTCTGCTTGGTGCAAGCACCAGGGTGTGGGACCAGGATGTGAGAAGAGGCACACAAATGACTCCAGGATTAGGTTTAAAACTGGGACAATTAAAGAAATAACTGGTCATTCACACACCAGACACCCACTACCCCCCCACACACTGCTGAGTGCACCCAAAAGATTTCAAAGACTCAAAATTCTTCAAAACTCTTTTTTTACTAGATAAAACAGGGATTTTTTTTTTTAATAATCCAGCTGTTTTGTGCTGGGACAGGATGCTGGCCAAGTCCCCTCTCTCAGGGGCCGCCTGCGAGACCAGAAGAAAAAGTATCTAAAATTCAGGCTAGGTGAAAGGGTCTCCATTTCACTATTTCTAAATATAAAAGTCTCAGCGATGCCTCAAATAATTCCGAAGCTTTAGGAGAAGCACAGCACAGCCCCAAGCTGAGCCACTTTTGGTAACTCCTCTTTTCACCAATTTCCTCCCAGCTACGCCACAAAAATGATGGAAAAAATCCCTTTATTTTCTTAAGGGAGATTCACCCTCGCACCACAGTCCCCGCAGGAGTACAAATATTTGATGCAATCGGAAAGAAAACAAAACCGTCCCGAAATGACAACTGAGAGGGAAACAATCTGGGGAGTTTTAACCTTCAAAATCTGTCTCTTAATTCTGGTTGTGATTTCTGCAGGCGAGGGAGGAGAAAAAACACAGCCCGAGCGGTGTCTGCTCCTGCCTTACAAAGGCAACTTTAAATGGGATTTTAAGAGAACATGACTAGGCCAGAGCTAATGCTATTAAAATTCAAAGTGCAAAGACAGCCGATAATCCCAGCCGGTTCCCGGGACAAGAATCTGATTGTGCAACACACAGAGATTTGGTGCTGCTCGCTGCTATTGATTTCCTTTTATTGGAAGGGGGAAAAAAAGAGAGAAGGATCAACAAGGAAACCCAAAGCCCTTCGGCAGCCCAGCCAGCCCAGCTCGCTCTCAACACCCGCGGCTCAGCAAGCGGAAAGGAAACCGCTGGCAAACTGAACTCAAAAACAGAGGAAAAAATAGAGATTTGGAGGCAAAATCATCCCGTGGGCTGCCCAGGTGTGGATGTGTCTGTCTGGGAGGGCTGTGGAGCAGCAGCACAGCACGGCCTGGAGCAGGGCACCAGGCAGGGAGGAGGAGATGCAGCGGCAGAACAGCCTCAGAGCATCTGCAGCAAGACATGGCCCATAAACACAAAACACTTCCCTCAGGCCTGCAGCACTGCCCTGGGAGCTTTGGACACCTGAAATCCCAAACTTGACCATGATCCTGTGTACCTTCATTTCCTGCACGCATCAACCAGGCTCCGCATCTGCAGGAGCCACTGAGGGACCACTTAAGAGGAAACAAGTGGAAATGCAGTCACTCTATGTACACACGCAGAGTATTTTTATTTTTTAATTATTTTTTTAAGCACACGGTCAAATAATGCCTTGGTTTTGTACCAATTAATCCTACAGCCAGAGATTCTCCTCTGTTCTTCAGTCACTTGCAAAATCCTCCTGAAAGATTGCTGGGGGTTATAGAGGAATTATGTTGGTTAGTGAGCCAGTTATTATCCCTCTGATAAGAGGAGCTGATCTGGGCGGAGAGGCATTGGCTCCACACTATTTGCAAAGAAAAATTAAAGCAGAGATAGTGGCAGGTTTGCTCAGCTCCTGCCTTATCTCCAAAGCGTGGCAGAGATATTATTTGATCCAGCTCCGGCCAGGGAAGGAAAGCAGGGCTCCAGGGGAATTCAACAAAGGCAGTTTTTCCAGGCATTGGCAGCTCTAAGCACTGCAGAGAAAATCAAAATAAGCAACAGAGATGTACAGGGGGTCCTGCATGCTGGGAGTTTTGGAAACAGACACCTGGAAACTGAGGGTCCTATGACTATGGTTTATTATATGAGAAAAAGCACTGAGAAACCACAGCACCTGCAAGGTGTCAGAAATTCCCTTCCTCAGTGGATGTAACCAAGCTGGACAGGCTGAAAGCAGCCCTGAGGGGAGGCTGCACTCCCAGGAGTGCTGGAAGCATGGCTGCCCTCCAGAGAAATCCTTGCAGCATCCCAAGCAGCATGTCCAGAGAAAATGTGTCCAAAAGAAACTCTCCTCTGCCTTCACTGCTATAGATAGGGCAGCACTGGAGGTTACCTGTACTGCTCAGCCCACTCTTTTCAGTTGGGAACTGCTGAGAAATTATTTGCAACTGAGGAAAGAGGGTTTTTAAAAAATTTTTATAACATTTTATTTTTAGATTTGGGGTCACCAGTCGAGCTCCCTGGAGCTATTCATGGCCCTGAGCCTGGTTGTGAGAGGGCAGCACCACACAAAGCTCCCCTCAACATGAACAGAGATGAGGACGTGGTGCAGGACAACGAGGTTTGTCCCAATGCAAGCTTTTCCCTGGTAATTGCATGCTTGGGAGCAGGTTCCTTTCCACACTCCTTAGCAGCTGTCATTATTTGGGCTCAGTTAATACCACCAGGTCCCATTTATACCTACAAGGGGGTTTATAAGCCTTCACCACCCTGTAACACAAGGAGATTTACATGCAGGAGTCTCTCTCCAAATGTACTCCAGGGAGGAAAAGGGTATCCTTGAGGAGATAACCATATTTGAGGGGCTGGGTTTTTAATTTTAAGACATATTTTAATCCAAATTGTCTGGACTTGAGGACCAGACAAATGGCATTTGCTCCAGACACTTCTCATGGTCTCTGCTCTGGCATCGCAGCAGAGGAAGGGAAGAAAAGCAGATCAAAAGAGCCATGTGGGGAAAATAATGAGTTTGGATTGTGCTGGTGGCACAAGGTACAACACAGAGCGAGGCAGGAACAGAGAAATCCATACGTGATACTGAGTTTCTTTTACCTACTACTGGGCTTTTGAGTACACCAAGTATTTGAGGAAAGATACAGGTAAACCCAGAGGAACTGCAAACCTGTTGCAAATGTGAATTAAAAACTTAATTTTTGCACTAGCCAGGAGGGTTTTTTTGAGGGAGTAATAACAATGCTTGTCCTGATGAAGCAAAAATGCAGCACAGAGGTAACCCCAGGGGCTGAGCCCTCAGTGCCAGCAGCATTTCCTTCGGCACAGGGATGACCTGAGTGAGCACCCAGTGTGGGATTAAGGGTGATGGAGGAAGCAAACCCCACAGGGAAGATGGGCTGATGGCTCTGCATGCATGGCCAAAATATTTTAGGGAGCAGCTGTGCCTTACCAAAACCACGGAGAATCATCCCTGCTACCAGCCTGGATCCCAACCATCTGCACGTGGCATTTCCCTGGCTAGGAAATTGCCACAAAGCCTGTTACCTTCCACAGCAGTTGTTGAAGGGTCATTAGGACAAACCAAATGAGAGGCTAAATTCTCCTGAACACACCATTTTAATCATTACAGCCCTTTTATGCTCTGCAACATCCAGCGAGGGAGGGACAAGGGAGGCTGCCAGGTTGACAAAAGGGATGCTCAGCCTCTCCCAAAGGCTGAAAGTTGATTGTTCCCCCCTTGTTTTCTGCAGAACTAATTACTGATTGCTCCTCGGACTCACTTGTGTAGGCTTTTACTGTCTCAGGATACACGTCCTTACCCTCGGCTCACACATGGACACTCCCACCGGCCCCTGTGGATCCTGCAGTGCACCACGGACTCTGCACTTCCCAGGTCCTCTCCACCTTCCGGAGGGGTTCCCAAGAATAATTTATTGCAGTCTTAACATTACTCACTTATACATGGAGGCCTTTTTAATTGAAATTGTTTAATTTGAAGTAAAAGCGTGTTTTAAATTAATACCCACAAAGAGGGGGAGAAGGAAGCACACTCCAAAAAAGTAACATTTGCAAGAGATAATTCCACATGAATACTCTCCATCATCTCCCTATCCCCTAGTTCTCCTCTTTTCTATCCCCAAAGCTGCAGATCTTAACTTCAAAGCCAAACACTGTTTCCAACTGGAAATCCATGGACCGGTCCTCAGTGGATGTGGGGAGCTGGGGGGCAGCCGGGATGCTCAGCCCCAGCCAGTGTGTCCCGGGAACGGGTGAGTCCCCTTTCCTCAGGGATCACTCACCCTAAAATCCCCACTATGCCCCACTGCACAAACAAACACACACACTGCCCCAGCTGCTGCACCTTCCCACAGCAAATGCCGAGGAGCCAGACCTGCCCTTGGCACTCTGAAGCACGGACTGCCCAAGGACAGGGAACCTCAGTGCAAGACATTCAACATCCCAGAAATAAGCCCCAGGAGGATGTGGGGAGCTGGGGAATGCTCCATCTAACTGGATTAAGCTCCAAAATCATCTTTGGAGATGCAGCTAAGCAGCAGCTCTCCCCAGAGCGGCCCGGGCACTATAGATGTGAGCACAGACCTAATTTCTCTCCACGCAACAGACCCCTGGCATTTATCTCTGCTGCCTAAAGATCCGCTGGAGCCCTGAGGATCTCACCATGAATCAGCATCAGCCAGGGCTCTGCTCCCTCGACCCCCCCCCTCAGCACAGCAGCTTTAATTTCCCCTCCCCAAAAAACCTGCAGCAAACACAGAGCAAGAAGCAGCATTTCAGAGGAGCTGCAATCCCAGGCTTTGCAGCCCTGACATCTCACATGAAAGGGAGGAATTTCCCTCCCAGTGAATAGCGGTTTATACATTCTTTGGCAGCCTGTTACCATTAGCAAACACAATCTGTATTTCTGCCTCGCTCATTTGTTTGCCAAGTGCATTGGAAAGGAATATTTTATCCGCTGCCAGATAAAACCCGTGAGCGACCGTGCCCAACGTCTCGCTGCAGGTACGGGGTTTGTCCCTGCAAACGGACACCTCCACACACCCCACCTGAATAAACTGCCCCCCAAATGGCTCTGAGAGTTCAACCCAAGGGTGGGGGGCAAGGAGGTGTCATCCCACCTCTGCTGGCCTGGGATAAAACGTGGTGGGAATAAGGGGAAAATTGGCAGCACCAGAGCATGGTTAAAAAGCTCATGTTGGATTTGGGATGGAAAAGAGGAAAAGCCCTCCAGCTCCCAGCCCCAGCTGCCACCTGCGCCGCCGCCTCAGCGAACGCCGGTCCCTGCCAGCGCCTGCAGCTCACTGGAGTTTTGCCTTCCTGCAGCTCTGGCCCAAGCTCAACCCAGCTCCTGGACACCTTAAGCCTCGGTTTAAACCAAGCTGCTTTCAGCTCATGCCCCAGTTCCTTTGCCTAGGATGTCACTTAAACAAAACTCCCTGAAAATGCCCAAACCAGACATTTGTGGTTCCACAAGTATTTTTTTTCCCCCTTGGTGATCTGCACATCAAACACATGAGAAAAGAGACAGAGGAAAGGGCTTGTTTGAGTTATTTTCTCTTTCCTCTGACCCAGCTCTCGCAGTTGAGCCTTTCCCCCATCCTCAGCGCAGCAGAAGCAAAGTTCTGAACACACATGGGAAGAGATCCTGGGAACGGGGAGCAGCCAACTCACAAAGTCCCATCATCCAGCCTCAGCAAGCTCAAAAAGCCTTTTTTCCCCCCTAGATTTTAATTTAATTTTTCCCCCCATTTCCTGCCTGTATTCTGCTCCTCCAGCTGCAACATGCTCCCACGCAAAACTCCTCCAAACCAGCACCAGGGGCTATTCCTATGGGAAAAGCAGCTCCAGTGCCTGCTTGGAGCCCCAGCAAGGGAAAAAGCACCCCCAGGACAACACACACTCCCAACATCAGCTCCTTGACCCCTTACTGTGAGACTCCCCCACCCCGGCAGCCCCACAGCCAGACTAGAACTACTGACCTGCATCTGGGAAGCTCCCAAATCCCACTGGCAATTCCCACAGCCATCCGGTTCTACCTTTCATTTCCAGAGCAACCTTTCCCCTCTTTACTTGGCTTCCAAGTTCAGTTGAAGACATTAACCTAATTACAGCTATCTCTGGCATCGTTTTTGTCTCCCTCTCACTCTCCCTGCATTCAGGCAAGGTTGATTTTGCAGCTTATCCCAAAAATTCCTGCTTGTTTGGGTTGTTTTTTTTTTTCCCAACAGTTCCACTTCAGCCAAAAGGCAGGAGCAAAGGAGATGCTGTAGGGGAGTGAGAATAAATGGAGAAAGCTGTGCCAGGGGTGGCATGAGGGGAAAAAACCATTATTTTAAATTAAGAATTAAGAATACATCCGCTCCCCAGATGCTGTTTGAGCCAAGGATGGGGTGATTCTGGAAAAGGCTGGCAGGCATGGAGCAGGCAGCTCAGCTTTATTCCCTACTGGCAGCCAGGAGGTAATTTGGGGGGCGTGGAGGATGACCCCCATTTCACCTCTGCAAGCCGTGTGCCTGGAGGTGCTGGAGAGCTGAGATCCCTCACTCCAGGGTGCATTTTCAGCAGCTATTTAAGATTTAAGATTAAGCAGGATTTTCAGGAGCACCTAAGCCGTTTAGGTGCCTAAATCCCACTGAGAGTCCCTTTGAACACTGCTTCCTTCCCAAATCCCAGCCGGTGTTTATTGGTGTCATTAGACACTTACACACCCCAGGCACACCTCCTAATCCCAGGGCTGGGAAGCTGCTGACCACCAGCAGCCAACCCAGCTCCACAATATGTGGAGTTTGTGGGCAGGGAACCCCCATTTGGGCACTCCCAACTTGTTCCACCTCCAACCCTTCCCTGTCTGACCTGGGAGTTCAGGTTTCTCCCTTTCTTTCCCCCTCCTGCTCTATCTGGGTGAGCTTCGGGGTGAAGGGGAGATCACTATCTACAAAGTCTCTTTGAAATGGTTGTACAACAACCCCCCTTCATTTCCTCCTGTTCCACACGGGCCCCCAGCCCTGTCCTGGTGTAGGATAAACCTTTAAACCAAGGGACAACCCATGAGGGAGATGTGGCAGCACCCTGGACCCACGGATGGGGCCGCAGTTCTTAGAGCTGCCCAGTGCTCCAGCTGTGAGTACTGCAAATCCCCCAAGCAAACACACCATCACCCCAAATTTGGGGTGATTTTTAACTTTTTGAGGTTGCAAGGAGAGGGGATGCAGCTGCAAGGGGTGCTCTTGGGGGTGCAGAACCTCCCAGTTTCTTTCCTGAATTCTCAAGCCATTTTTATTCTATGAACCTCTCCAATAACACAGGGAAAGAACATGCCAAGGCATGCGTTTGGCTTCTATCATGTCAAATACATTTTAATTGGTGATAATTCCTGCATGCCTGGTATATCCAGGTGAAAATGAACCCTGTGTGCTCCTCTCTGCTCTGCAGGTCAATGTTCCTCAGGCAAGCTGGTATTAAAACCAAGAGGCTGGAGCAGTGGGAATAAAAAAATCAGCTTCTAAAGGGCAGCTCTCCCCAAAGCATCATGAGATGCTTAAACTTAGCTCCAACCTGCGAGCAAACTCCTGTTTTAATAACTGTAAGGGATTTGGGGAGATTCTCCCCTTCCTCTGCTGAATGGGGGGGAACACGTGGCATTAAAGCAGCACCTGGGGGGGCACATTCCCATTTTATCCCACGTATAGGCACAGCAGCCAACCCCCCCCCAGGCACCTGATGCTCGGGGGGGATGCACAGCTCTCCATCACCTCCTCCAGGCTGTAATACTTTGATCAATAGCCTTATTCACATCCAGAGGCAGATGAAGGCACCTGCTGTTTGCTTCTCCCTGCCTTCGACCAGGGAACAAACACGGCAAAGCCGGGAGGGCCGGAGCCCCCGTGGCGAATCCGCGCTGACACGGATGGTGTGGGAATTATCCGCTGGGCGAGCAGCTATCGACCTGGGCTGCAAGTGGGTGAGCAGCCAGAAACCTGAACGGGGCTGTGATTAATTCACACTCACACACAAAAAGAGCTGAATGTATGGGATATTTTTATTTCTTGGTTCGTTCAGCCAGCTTTAATTACACCACGGCTAGGTGGATGCACCACAGCATGGAGGTGTCTGCCTTCTCCCTCTACCCAAGCTGCCTCTAACCAGCACTGGGCTTCTGCAAAGGCACTGTGAGGGGGGTGCTGGTTTGGGGGGCTGTGTGGCAGGATGAGCCACAGGACCATCCCAAGAGCCTGTGATGGAGCCACAGCAGCTCCTGCACCAAGCAGGCAGGGGTGAGTTTTAGGCAGCATTTAGCACAGGCAGTCACCACCCTGGGCAAATTACCGTGGTCCAGGTCTCCAGGGCTTCCACCTCCTTTGTATTCTCTCCCCAGTGCCCACCACCTTCGCAGGTCCAGAACTGGCAGGTGGGAATGGTAATAATTCAAATATTCCTTGGGGAGTGCTGGCAAGAAGAGCACAAATCTTCCCTTTGAGCCGTGTGTGAAAGGCAGTCTTTGTGCTCAGGAGCATCACGTGCCTTTGGAATCCGTGCTGGAAATCTGAATCCAATCTGATGGGCGCTTTCATTTTATTTTTTCCAAAACAAACCAAACAACTCTATATAAACAAAATCTGCCAAAGCTCCTGTTCTCCCTCACCTGTCTGATTATTTCTTCCTCTCTTGCTTTGCTGTATCAAAATAAACAAACACTATCTATTGATTCTGACTGTTCTCTGAAGATTTGTGGCAGAAAGCTGAAGTTCCCTGAGTTACTGCGGAGCAATGACTGGATGCCCACTGGTTGGAAATGCTTCCTTGCAACAAAAAAAGAGATAAAAAAGTGGCTATATCATAGCAAAGGACATGCTTTCCTTCCTCAGCCTGGAAGGAAGTGTGAAGTATGACTTTGTTAATAATTCATTTTGACAAGTCTCCATCCTTCCTGCCTTTTTTTTTAAAATCCAGGATACACTAGGAAAATCAATACAAGAAATACAGAGTTTTGCTTTTGTTTCATCTTCCAGAAAGCAGCGGGGCTCACAGATCCTGCATCTCTTTGCACCGAGCACATCCAACCATCTCCACCAACCATTCCTGCAAAAATACATTTTCCTATTTCATCTACACAATGGCACGAAATTAAAGGCTTCGCTCTGCCCAGTACCTTCTGCAACCCAGAATTTCAAATTAACCTTTTGCTTTCAGAGTAATTAATGCTGCAACGCCACTAACGACCTGGTTGGATTCCAATACACAGGAGAGCTGCTGCAGCCCAACTGGGATGCCCTTGGTCTGCACTGGAGGCGGAATTATAATCTTCTTAAGGAACGCTGTTCAGCTCAGTAATTGCCTTACATTGTAAAATCCTGCAGAAAAAAAACTTGCCCTGCAGCACATTTGATATGTTCTGGTCCTTGGCCAAGCTGTGCACAAGTCCCTTGGACTCTACTGGCCTTTTTCCCCTTTAAATTTTACTTTTTGGGGGTTTTCTCTGTGGTTGCCATGGCAGGATTGGGCACGTTTCATGCACAGGGAATGAAAGCACCAGAGAAACGACAGAGACCACAATACAAGGTCCTCAAGACCAAAAGTGACAGGAAATCACTCAAAAGAAATCTGGTTTAAATCAGCTGCCATAGTACAAATTGAGCTACCTTCACCCTAAAACAGGAGTCCAGCCCAAACCAACATCAGCCCCAGATTTCTGTGGTTTACTCACCACCACAACCCAGAGTGATGGCCAGGGCCCCTGGGGTCACCCACCTTATGTTCCATTTATCTTCACTGGCAACCCTATTAAAAATCTCAAATGCCTCACTCATAAAACATTGAGATTTTGTCACAAACCTACCTTGAGCTCACCTCTGGCCATTAATTACAGAGGAAAGCCCATGCAAAGGGGAGCACTCAACCAGCTCTGCTCACTTCCATAGCTTTGGGTGGCATCCTCTGCCACCCAGGTCTTCCAAACCCACCCTTCCCTTCCAATGTTCCCACTTTCCCCATTTTCTGCTAACAAACAACGAGGAAAGACCCCAGGGAAGGTATTCAAAGCAGTTGCTGGAAATCAGGAGCTTCATCTAAGCCCAGACAGGGTCAATATCACCTCCAGCTATGCAAAATCAACCCACAGGTGGTTTATAACAACATTCTCTTTGATCACAAAGCCCTCAAGTTCACTTGCACTGAGCTTCTTCTCCAAAAAATTGGGATTTGCCCCCAAAACCTAGGAGTGTTGGTGTGGCACAACCACCCCAGGTGGTTCCCCTCCAGGAGAACTTGGTGCCTGCAGCTGCATTGCCTGCGGCTGGAAAACAAGTTCCCTTCTGCCTGTCAGGCTGCTGGCTTTTTTTCCATTTTAAGACTCATGATCATTGCTTTAAAGAGGGAATTAAACTGATGGATTGTGGATGATGTAAAACCTTGATGTCCCAGGAAACTGCACAAATAAATGTTATCAGAGTAACTAAAAGGTGAGACAAGCTGATTTTGACACTAAGGGGGATTGAGATGATCTGAATTTCCTCCATCTTCCCTGAATCACACAGTCCTGGTATCACCCATGTACAAAACCACCTGCAAATCAGTCACCCTGAAGGAAAGGGGTCAATCAGAGCAACTTCAGCACAGAGAATTCTCCTTGTGTTTCCACTGAGGAGACCAAGGCATGGCCACCCACCTCCCACCACTGCTGATCTTGAACTGACACCAGAAATAACCTCAAAAAAGCCAAGAGGTTTTTTTTTTCAGAAATGCAGAATCAGCACTAATCACATAGCCGGGGTATCAGCTCACACTCACTGCCACCATGTCAGGCCAGCTATGCATCTGCACTTGCTCATTTCGCCACTAGCCTGCTTTAGCAATTACAGAGAATTAAAACATCACCCTGCAGCCATTCTGATTTTTGGTGTGCCCATCTCCTGCTTCTGCTCTGGAGCTCAGCTGGAAGATGAAGGATGGGGGAAACTTCCAAGGGTGCAGGTCAGAGTGTTTCCGTCTGTTCTCTGCAGCAGTACAACTCACACTGATGAGAAAGCTGACTGGTGTTGGAAGGTGAGGAGGACCAAGGCAACACCTCTGCTCTGCACAGGGATGCTCTTTTCAATACAGGCCAAAAAGCCACACTAAATAACCCCAGTCAGGTGCGAAAGCAGACTCTGAAATCTAAGGAATACAAGTAATTCCATCTGCTGGGGGAACGCAGTGCCAAAGCCACCACGAGCCACGGGGAAGAGCTGGACCCTTGCTGACCACCCCAGCAGACCAGGTTAACACCTTCCCCCTCTCACTGCACACTGGGAGACCATTTCTGTGGTCCAGATGTCCTCGAGCTGGTAAAGGTTATCAAAATACCAGGGTTTGGAGAAAGGGGGATGTTCCAGCAATGCTCCCTAATAACAAACACCAAAGCAATCCCTTCCAGGAGGAGATAAAGAATTTCTTCCTCCCCTGGCAATAAATCAAAGGCCACTGTTCAGCTGATGGGAATTGATTTTCCTCCCTTCCTTTGCACTTAGAGCGTGGCGGGACCGTGGCGAGAGCCCCCCGACGTGACAGAGCCCAGTCGATGGCAGGGAGGGGACGTGGTGGGGACATTTGGCACCAGCACGTGGCATTCCCGACCCTCCTGCAGCAGGGGCACCCTGCTCCTGCCCTGAGCCCCGATGGAGAGACACAGGGAATGGAATCATTGAGGTTGGAAAAGCCCTCTAAGATCACCCAGTCTAACCACTAACGCAGCACTACCAGACCACCACTAAACCATATCCCCAGCTGCCACATCTACTGTCTTTTAAATCTTCCAGGGATAGGGACCCCACCACTGCCCTGGGCAGCTATGCCAGGGCTGGATAACCCTTTTGGTGAAGAAATTTTCCTTAATATCCAACCTAAACTTCCCCTGGTGCAACCTGAGGACGTTTTCTCTTGTCCTATCACTTGTTACCTGGGAGAAGAGATTGACCCCCACCTGCCTCTAACCTCCTGTCAGGGAGTTAAAGAGCAAAGCCCCAGCAAAACCCTTCCCAAAAGCAAAGGGCACAAGTGAATGTTAGTTGGCAATGAATGAGATTTGATCCAGATAAAAACGGGGTGGGGGGAATTCTATTTAGCACAAGCAAAGCAAATGCTGCAAGGGGTGAATCCTGGGATGGGATGGGATGGGATGGGATGGGATGGGAAGGGATGCAATCTCCCTGCACTCTTCTGCCTTCACAAGTGATAACTAGGAGCCTGCCTGGCTGTCCAGAAAAAACAGGCATCTGCCATTCCAGCTAAAACATGGCTCCAGTTCTAATCCACTGTTAATTAAAAAGATTTTCACTATAGGTTCCATCAAACCCAAACCTCTTTGGCTTTTTATCTGCACAGAAGGAAAGGAGGGGAATAAAAAAATAAAGCTGTCTGTAATGCAGATCATCCAGAGATCAACCCCTCTCCCCTCACCAAACTCTTTAGCAACAATCACTGAAGGTAGTGATTTACCCCCTTCTTCTGCACCCAGCACTGCGCAGCTGCAGGATGGGGGACACTGGATTGATTTGGTTCCCCTCTAAACCCCTACAAGAGCCTAAGGTGGTTTTGTGTAGAAGCAGAGGCCTGATTTAACAGGTTATAAAGCTCCACTGTTTTCTCACTATTGGCTTTATTGCAGCACATAAGATTTTTAATGAGAAATAAATTGATAGAGATACATTACCACAGGGGAACGCTGATCTGCTCATTTGCCAGCTATAATGGCACAGACCACATTTCTGAATCCAGAGGGAAAAATGCACTCATGATGTATCTATGTCAGTATTCAGCTAGAATGGGCACTTAAAGTGTCACCTGGGTGGTGGTGATGGTCCCTTGCAGTGATGCTGGTCAAGACAGAGGTGGTGGGACCGATGCAGGTGATGCCCAGCAAGTGGCTTTGCTGTGGGAAACAGAGCCTGGAAAGCTGGAAGGAATAGCTCAGCTGCACCAGACCAGGGAGAAAATCGCCTTTCACACCCCTCTGCACCCACCCTTTGGTACCCCCGTGCCTTGGGAGCAGCTGAGGTGCATCTCATGGTAGAGACATCTCTGGCTGTCAATATTTACATCAGCCAAACCCAGCAGGGAGTCTTTCACACATCACCTACTGTGCCCCAAGGACAACATGGGGGGTAAAACCCAGAACATACTGATATTTCAATAAAAAACAAAAAGAGAAGGAAAATGTGGCACGATGGGGAAGTGTTGCCCTGTCCCAACATGGGCATCATATCTTCATCCTTGTGCCACCTTCTGCAAAGCTCCTGTTCCCTTCAATCTCTCCCTTGGCATGGGCTCTCCCACCTTTCCTCCAGCTCCACTGTGCCCAAGGCAGCTTCTCAGTACCTGCCCAAAATGCCAGGACACACAAGGCAAAGTGATGGCCTTGGGAGGAGAATCATGGCAGAGCCCTTGTGAACACAAAGGGGACCTCATGCATGCGGGGAGCAGAGATGACTTCCGTGCTGCCCCCAGATGTGCTGTCAGGTGAGATGGCTGCTGCACATCTGGATAAATCCCTTTCTTTTTTGCGTCCCTTATCAGAAGAGGCAGGTCAAAGCACAAACATTTCAAAAATGATGTCCAGGAATGCCCTTTCCTCAGCCCTGCCATGGACAAAGCCCTGGATTTCTCTCTCTTTCTCCCTCCCACGTTCCTGCCCGCACGCTCCAAGCACTGCCATTCCTACACCCACACACCACTGCTCTCCTGTGCCAGCGATCTGCATCTGTGCAGCTTTACCTGGAAATTACTACTCTAAATGTGTATTCACACTTACATGGGTAATATTATTATTATTTTTAGTAGGGACAACAACTCCTTACTTTTTGCCAGCTCCCACCTATCGCTTTGCAGCCAGACTTGGGCTGATGACTTTATCATTCATCCATCCCTTTCCATTGGGAATATCCCCCACTCCAAGAGGAGCACACAAATTACCTGGGAAGGTGGTACAAGTGTTGCTACATCTGACAACCCTCCTGGTAAGACAAGGGGTACAGGTTCTTTCTGACGCCCCCCACCCCAGAGCTCTGCCCCGACACTCTGTCTTCTCTCTGGTAGCAAACTGGAGGCAACCTTCAGTACTTCAGTTAACAAGTGCTGGAGCAAATCAAGCCAAATCTCATCTTCTGCCCTTTCTTTGACTTTTTCATTGACTGTTCGGGGGACAAGACAAACAACTCCTCTAAGGTGAAGCTTTGATATTCAGAGTGCTGGAAGAAACCCTGGTTCCTACAGTGATATTCAAGGAACTGAGGACAAATGTTATATCCTGTATATCCAAAGGAGAAAGAGAGCACTTAAACTATAGGAAAACAACTCTAGGTAGTAATTATTGTGCTTGTAAAATAATAAAGATCTTTATCAGCTTCCAGCTTGCCACTGATGGTTAATAATACACATCCTAGTGCTGCTGGACAATGGTATTTGGAGAGCTGTGCCTTGTGCTGCAGCACCAGGTTGGAGGAGGCAGCTGCTGGGCTAAGGGATGCATCCACATCCTCATCCAAAGGGTTTTGAAACCCCAAGCAAAGCAAAAACCAGCAACAGACCTCAATTTTGCAAGGTGTTTATTTCTGATAAAAGATAAATAAAAAATAAATTTTAAAAAAAAGAGAGAGAAAAGGAAGGGAAAATAAAGGGTATTTTGCAATGAAAAAGCATCCAGGTTTCCCTCCACTCGGGTGGAAGGGTTAAGTGTCTGCCTTTGCTTTGGATACAGCCCAGAGCTGCCAAGTGCTCCCAAAACCAAAGTGAACAAGCTTGCAAATTATGGCTGGCACATTCCCCTGGATTTATTTTTTTTCATCCTTGCTGTATTTTCCAAGCAAGCAAGAACTGGCTCCTTCCCCCTCCACAGTCCTGGCACTTTGCATGAAACTATTTCCTCACCAGGATTTCCTGGAAACACGCACAGCCCTTGACCTGAGAAAGGGAGGTGGCTGCAAGATGCTTCCAGCATTTTTATTCAAAAAGCATCCTTTTGCTGTGTGCTGACAGTGGGCAGAGCACACGTGTGGCCCTGGGAGCACCTTTGCCATCGCCCACGCTGTGCTTGCAAACTCTGGTAGAGCATGGCAGTTTCTTAGCTAATGCCTTGGGTATTTTCCTGGAGAGGAGCTAAGGGCTGTGGAATGAGCTGGTAGCTGAGGGAACAGAGTACAACAGCTCATCTTGTCTGGAAAAGGCACACAATGTTCAGAAACTGGCATTTTTATAGCCTTTAAAATTGTTCACTTCTGAAACTGCTGCAGCCATTCTCTTATGAATGGAGAAGGACCAAAAGAAAAGGCTCAGCCCTGGCAGGAGGGGGAAAAAAAACGACCTAAACCCTCCAACTCTCCCTCCCCAAAGTACCTTCCTTAGCTTTAATAACTCATTATCGTATTATGAGGCGAAGGCTCACAGGATTATGGTATTTAGTAATATTATAATGGATGTGAGCCAGCCTTCGAGAGAGCTTTTTGTATTCCTGCTTTGTGCTGACCTGGCCTTGGACCTGGGGTTTGTGTCCCACTGTGCTATCAAAGACAAACACCCCCTGCTCCCCATCAGTAAATACACACGCATTTAGTAAATACATGCTTAGTAAATTATATATATATGTGAACAGATATATATGTGTAGCACAGGTAGGCGGGAATTTCAGAGCTTGAGGTTTTCTGGCTGCTTCCACTCAGACAAATAGATTATACAATCCTTCAGCAGCAAAATAAACAGCTTAGAGCAAACAAGAGGCTTAGTGTGCCAGTACTTTATATTTTCTGGCTGGGGCTGGCCACGGCTGAGGCCACTGAGCCCAGCCCTTGCTGCTCCCTCTGCACAGCCCAGAGCCCTGCCCTGGTTTCAAGCACAGCACTGTGTGCAGCTGGATTTTCCTTTCTTTTGCTTTGGTGCACTACAGACTTGGGCCGAGTTTCTTCTGGCACAGACCAAAGCAGAAGGAATAAATTGGATGCTCTCTATGCTCCATGTGCAGAGCCATCCCCAGTTTCATGGAATCATGGTGTGAGTTGGAAGAGACCTTAAAGATCATCCAGTTCCTCCCCCTGCCATGGGCAGGGACACCTTTCACTAGACCAGGCAGTTCAGAGCCCCATCCAACCTGGCCTCGGTTCCCAAGATGAGTTTTAAGCACTCCCAGGTACCACCCCTGCCTCTCCATCCCTCACTAAAAGGAAACTAAGTTCACAGCAGAAAACTGTACCCAAAGTTGTTGAATGCACAAGAAGGTAAAGCAAAAGAAAACATGTTTTCCTCCACCTTTTCTCAATTATAGCAGCAAATGAGTTTTCATGCCAGCAGAATTAGAACTGAGACCAAAGGCATTGTTTTAATGTGAAAATGAGAGACAGCTTGGGTGGTTTGCTTTGTTGCAAATATGTAGATGCATTTTTGCAATTCCAGTTTAATTTCAAAACTTCCTTTCTCTGGAGGAGGGCACAACCACATCCTACCTGCCCGACCCAGCACACGGGGGTTGTTTGGGAGAGGTGTTTCCTCTCCCAAAGCCAGGGAAGGTTTCTGCCTCATTGACACCCTCCTCCACCCCTTCCCTCCCCTAGGAGTTGGAGCAGATGGCCTTTGAAGGCCCCTTCCAACCCAAACTATTCTATGATTCTCTTGTTCCCACCCCATCACCACCAGCTCTCACTGATTTCACAGGTCTGACACCACCCACGAGGCCCCAGGGCTGCAGCCCATCTCCCACCACATGGCACTTCCAGGAACACCTGCAGCTCTGCTGCCCTTCCCAAGAGCTTGGCAGCATCACAGGAGCAGTCAGACAAACAACTATGCACATTTCTACTAAAATAAACACAAATTTTTAAATTCCAGCAAGTAATCCTGCATAAGAGGGAAGGACTCTCGTAGCACGAGTGAGAGGAGGCTGCGTTTTACTCTTCTCTCAGCATTTTCACACCATCCCTCTCCCAGCCACGTTACTGAATCAGAAACATCCAGCTTCATCAAGGCTTACTTTGTCTAAACAGGATTTGGGGGTCTCTAAGGGCCGCTGGAGAATATCATGTTTAAAGAGAGATGTTAAACCTCAGGACAATAAGGGATGTGTTAATGCACTGAGAGCCAAGGTCCTTCGCTGCCACTCTCTTCTTCCCAGACAAAGTTACACAGATTGAAAGAAACACATGAGAAATGGATCATTCCACTCTCTTGCCAAGTGATCAAATTAACTTCCTGCAACCCATCCCAAATCTTACATTTCACACTTGTGAACTCTTGCCAGGAAACACAAGAAACTATTTCCTAGCAGGGAATTAAAAAGTCCCAGTGGCCAAGGACAGAGCTCGTGGCCAACACCAACACCTAACATGGAATGGAGCAGAAAGAAGCAGCACTATGAAATTCTCCATGAGGACCATTTATATGCAATGGGACCCTCCTCTTCTGTGCAAATAATCCTCTCACAGCTTCAGCTTCCTCACAGACAGAAATAATTTTCCACCCCCCAAAAAAAGACTTTCATGAGATATGGGCCAACTTAAGAACAAGTCCAGGAATAAGGAACTGTTGAGAAATTTGCACTGGAAGAAGACCCCTAGAATGAAACCCAGTGAGGAGGGATCTGGCCCTACTACCCCACCTCATCACCTGGAGGAGGCGGCACCTTCCCCAGCCAGGCACTGCAAAGCCAGTGAGACACAATCCTGGGACGTGCTTCCTGCTGGCCCCCTGGCCAGTCAGTGCGGAATATTTTAGACTTCAACGAGGCTGTGAGATGCCTCTAGACCCCAGCCTGTGCAGTGTTTATATGCTGTAATGGCCCTCCCCTCTGCTTCAAGCGTCCTTATGTAGGAAAACCTCCAGTGAAAGCAGTGGGAGGCTCTTAATTGCCTCTGCTCCAATCAATACAAACAGTGCTCGTCAATGCCAACCACTACAGTGAATGCTGGCCCCCCAATGGCACAATTTCCACATTTTTTTACTGTTTCCACTGCAAAAGAAAGCAGGCAGAAGATACTGTATCTATTGCTTCCAGGATGAGCCCACCAAACCCTATAGCAGAGGACTTAGATCCAAGCTGAGCCAAGATTTATGTGGAACCATCCGGGACATCAACCACCAGCCACCGCTCTTCTAAAGGCTGGAGAGAGCTGACACCAATCCCTGCACGTGCCCAGCTCTCTTCCTTGGCTGGAATAATAACAAGGAAGCCGTGGGAGCACTGCTGCCAGGCGGGAGGCAGAGGATCCGAGTTATTCCTGCCCTTACATGAACTGCTGCCACCGACAAACCGAGCCCGAGAGGACGACCACAAGAATTTCGATTTAATGCCATCTGCAGAGCATCTGAACTTCTCCCAGCGGGAGGCACAGCAGAGGGGATTTCCAAAGACGCTGGGGCAATCTGAGCTCCCGGATCATCTCAGTTCCTGGGATACTTCAGAGTCGGCCTTAAGCCTGCTTAACTCGAACAAAGCACAAGAGAAGAGTCTTCCCTCACATTACAAAATCCTACTTCAGACCCTGAGAAAACACAGCAATGCCAGAAAGGTATCTGAAAAATCCAGGGTTAAGCAGTTCTTGAGGGTGGTACTACGTTTATCTGAGCTGAACACTAAATTGTCTTTAAAAATATGTTAATTGACAGGGTTTCACCAAGTTTATTGAACAGTTCTCTCATGCTCTATCACATGCAAGTCCTTAGCCCTGCAAGTTTCTAAAGGGCTTCCATTCAGTAATTACAGCCTTGCCTATGCCATTAGATGGCCCGTTATCCTCATTTGGCTCTCCTGTTATAATTACTGAGGTCATTTTAACAGGTAATTTGGCATAGCTGTCATCACCTCCAAGTTTAATGCGCCTTCATTCACAAGTGCCACACACGTGTGCTTCCCTTCCAGTCCCCAGAGCCGCCCAGATGGCCACGGGTGGGATTTTCCGGAGCATCCCAGGACCACATGCGAGGTATCAGCATGATGCACCTGAGCAGGGTACAAGCAAGACAAACAGGTGGCTTCTCTCCAAATGACTTGGGATAAGGTGTGGGAATGCCAAATTAACACAGAGGGATGGCAGAGAAGGAGGAGTAGACAAGGCAGTGCTGGCGAACACAGCAGTGAGCAGATTAGACTTGTAACACACCAATCATAGATATATATAAAAAGAAAAAACATATCACAGAGTCATAGAATGGTTTGGGCTGGAAGGGACTTGGGAAGCCCCATCTAACCCGACCCTGGACACTTCCAGGGATGGGGCAGCCACAGCTTCTCTGGGCAACCTGAGCCAGGGCCCCACTACCCTCACAGGCAGGAATTTCTTCCTAATATCTCATCTAAACCTCTGTCAGGTTAAAGCCATTCCCCATCGCCCCACCTACACTGAAGGACAGCAGGGACCTGCCGCTCTGGGAGTGGAAGAAACCCCTGGATGAGCTCACATGAGGTTCCAAGCAAGGTCTGACTATGAACAGAGCTGCTGCAGGGTAACCAAGAACCTGGCAAGCCAGAGCTCTGCCTGGGACCTCATTCCCCACCACTCCTCCTACCTGTGGCCTCAGTGAGTGCTTTGTGGTTTTCCTTCTAAACCAGGACTCTCTGAAAGCACTGGGAGAGGACATGGACTTCAGCCAAGCTGCAAAGAGCACCAGGCTCCTTAATTACTTCTTTTCTCTGGCTATGCCTGTTTGTGCACAGCTATATCATGAAATTTGTCAGTGTTAACAACGTAGTCCCCTCCAGAGACCCATTCACTCCACAGGGCTGCAAATGTGATTGGTAAGAAATTAATTTAGGGTGCAGTAATATATCAAAAAGGAGATGGAAATAAAACAAGAGCCCAGCCCTACTGTAACAGGAATATCAGCTGGCCAGGGGATCAGCAGCAAGACCATGGTAATGATAAAAACCATGGAAACTGCACCACAGTCATCCCTACAAACCAAATCCCAGAAAAGAAACCCAAAACCAACCCACACTTTAAAGGTAATCATTGGGTTAAAGCGGGATCCAAAGTTTAAAATGCCTCCTTGTGACACATTTCTACAGTCTTTCTTCAGGTTCTAAATGTATTCATTCTCTGTTTCCCATAAATCCGAGCTTTCTTTTTAATCTCCTTATGATATCGTGGAGGAAGGACTCTCATTTCATAAACTCTGCACCTAAGACAATAGCCAATAAAACCCAACGGATTCCCATACAAAGGACTTCAGAAGAGCTGATGAGGAGATGCCACAAGACGAGAGGAGGTGGAGGACTGCAGAAGAGGCTTTCCAATGCAGAGGAGGTTACCCAGCCCACTAAAGCCCCAACTTGCTTGAAAAGCACTTTTCAGAAGGGTATGAGAAAAATAACAAAATCAGACTTAGCTTGGAAATTGCCTTTCTTATAAGCTGAAGAAAGGGGAGAAGAAAGGAGAAAAAGGCTGAAATCCCAACCAGCCAAACATAGATCCTCCTGAGGGTGCCTCCAAGGTGTCCCCCACTCAAGGGGTCCTGCCTGTTTTGGCAGAGAGAGACAGAAATCCCTCAGCCTTTCAGAGAAGCTCTGGAGGACCCTGAGATATCAAGAAATCTCCTTTTTTGCAAGAAACTAGACTTAAAATCCAACCCAACTGTGAGTGCTGCTGAAAGCACCTGGCAGCTACATAAACCAGCACAGGTCCTGCACTTGTTCATGCCTTCAGTCCTGGCACTTGGCAAGGAAACATCATAAACCTGTCCCAGTGATTTACACCCCTGCCCCTCCTTCCCCACCCAGCACCCAGGGAACATCTGAAGGGTGCAGGTCTCCAACAAGAATGGAGCTTGGGGGACACCCACACAAACAAACCCATCCTTGTGTTTTAAAAGAGACGACGAATTCTTCTTTCAGAAGAGGAACTGAGCACCCTTCGTGGCTGCTGTGACTCTGAATGCTTGTGAGAGAGCTGCCATATGGGCCCAGATTTATCACTTGTGTTTCCTAACTTGCACATCTGTTTTCTATAAGTAGCTGTCCAAGTCAATGCATCTCCCCTTTCCTCACGAACCGCCCACGGAGCTTTTCAAGGAGAAATCATCATTCCTTTCGGTGGTTATCTGCTCAGTGGGCTCCACTGTGTCACCTTAACAACCTAAAGTGCTGCTCACGAAAACCCAGAGTGGAAATTACCCTCCAAAAGAAGGGTAACACTTGCAGTGGTCACTGGCAGTGGGTGTAATCAGGATTCTGAATGAGAAGAGAGTGATCTGTTCCCATCAGCAGCCCAGGAAACGCCCTGTCAGCTCCTCAAATTCCATTAAAATCAAGAAAGTTATTCCCTTTGCCCTGGGTCAGGACATATCCTCCTCAACTGAAAGCTGAACAGAGGAATCTGAGAGAAAAGGGGAATTTTTCCAAGGTCAAAAGTATTGGGAAAGTGGCACAAAGCCAGGGGGGGTCATGAAGAACTAATGAGACTTCCCAGACCCTATCTCATCTGGACACGAGGAATGTGTGGCATGCAGAGGGCAGAAAGGGCCATCCCAGATGCGGGAAAACTTGGTTCCAGTGGATGGCCACTGGAGCAACAAATCCTTTTTGCTTTGAAATTTTAATGAAGAGCCAATATTTTCTCTTTCTTCCTGAAAACAAAAGCCAAACCAAAGGTGACATCAAATATTTCTCTGCCAAAAACATTTTGTACAATCTCTCGTGCCTGCCTTCTTCAGTGTTTGCAAGAAACCTACCAACTTGGTACTGAAGGGCTGGGATAAATGGAATAAAATAATTGAGAAAAAAGACCACAAAAGGAAACAAAAAGCATCTAAGAAGTCCCTGCTCTGAAAGTTAAGGACACAGGCTTCAGGGCAGCAGTGCCACTGGGTTTGCAGTGCTGTGGGGACAAAAGCACGAGCCACACGTGCACAGGCAACGTGGTCCTGCTCCAGTCACTCCGTCATCCCAGCCTGGGAATGGACCGAGGGCAATGGCTGACTTCATGTCACTTCAGCAGCTCCAAGTGACTTTGAGATGAGCAAGATGCTGCATCAATGGAAAGCAGGGGTGTCACCTCACCTCTCCAGGCTGCAAGGTGCTCTCAGGCAGGACACATTTTGCTCCAAGAAAAATGCAATTAGGCAGCAAAACAGTTTTAAAATTAATGAATATGCTCAGCTGTTAATGATGCCCTTCAGCAGAACTGCCCAGAGCAGACTATTGCCATCCCCAAGAGGAACCACGGGCAGCCCCTCGAGGGTTAAAGAGCAGGGAGGCTCTTGTGGATGCAAAGTGGTGAGATTAATAGTGAGTGTATTAAAAGTGATAAGAGAGTAAGCGGCGGCTGAACCAGAGATTGCAGAGGATATTTGAGAAGAAACTCTCCATCCACAGAAGAAATAAAAGGTCAGTGCAGAGAGACAGTGACTTCTCTAAGAAATGGCACAAGTGCTTTCCTGACACAAATATTGACAGCAAAGACAGATACATAAAATTTATTCATCTCCCTGCCCTGATAGCATGGAGAGACAAGCACCATCTGAACAGGGGGACAGGAGAAAGGAAAAAAGCAGGATAACTGAGCAGGTAATCAAAGCCAAGGGACACTCGGGGCAGGCAGGAGTCACCCAAGCAGGACACTACTCGTCATTTAATATTTACACTAAAATCCTGCCTCTTGCTCCTGCACCAAAAAAACCCCCAGCAACAAAAGAGGAAATTTATCTCAAAATGTCTCTGAATTCACCAAACTGCACTGCAACAGATTAAACCATAACAACACAGCCCAGAGAGGACAGACAAAATATTAAGCAGAATTAAGCCTTAAAGGATGTTATGGTCCTTGGAGAAAAATGAGCTCAATTTCTTTTATCCTTATGTTTTACAGCAACTTTAAAAAGCCTCTTCCTCACAGAATGCTCAGTGGTGACTTTTAGAAAAGGCTTTCAGCAGCTGCCTCCTTCTCTTCTCTAACATATATAATCTAAATTACAGTGGTCACAAACAGTATTTCCCTTGCAAGAGCTTTATTTCAGAACACTGTCTGCTGCAGTAGTGGCAGAAGAATTTACAATCTGCCTTTGCCCCTGAAATGTAGATTTACAGGAAGAGCCATTTATTTTAATTCCAGACTAATGATTCTCTCTTTCCATCAATGTATTTAATTTCTTGAAGAGCTCAGTTTCCAGAGTTATTTTGCAACTCTTCCTCCTACTTCTCAGTTAATTACTACTGACAAAACAGGAAAATGTGAAGTGCTACTCTCACTTTGGACACACTGGGAAGATGTCCCACTGCTGCCGGGGTGGGTGAGGATGGAGTCTTGAAGGTATCTAGAGCCACCAGCCAGGTTTTCCTGCAAAATGATGCTCTTCCCCCAGCATCAACAGCAAGCCCATAACTTTTTCATTGAAAAAGAAAGGGAGAATTAGTACAGCAGCTTGTTTTCTCCTGCTGGACTTCATGCACTGAGGGAAAGCAGCCTCTCTGCTTTCTGCTATGTCTAGACACTTCTGTTTTGTACCATCCCAGCCCGACTTACCCATCAATAGCCTTTAAATATTGAGGAGGGCTCCTGCTGCCATCGCTGCCCCTCTCGGCCCACGTGCCGCTGCTGGGGACGGCCAAGGCCATCAAGCAGAGGAGGTGGCATCTGCCGGCCTGGGTGCAGTTGCTTAAGTGCACAGTGGCAGCCCCCAGGAAGCATATCCAGCCCAGCTTGAGTCCTTAATTATTAATAATATTTAGATAGCACTGGCAGAAGTGAGAGAGAAAGCCCTGACCCCCGCTGTGCGCCACGGCCGGGCCTCGAGCAGCTCCCGCGCTGCCCTGCCGGCTGCACGGCTCTGTGCTCATGTCCAACAGCTCTGCCAGGCTGGGATCAGGGATTAACTTCTCAGCACCAAAAGGCAGCTCTTGCTGTGCTGGCTGAGCTGGCAGGGAATCCTCAGGTGGCACTAAACATGCCGTTGGGGGAAATCAGTGTCGGGGTTTTGGTTGTGTCATTTTGCCAGGAGCCAAGGCTGTGAGCAAAGCCCTGAAGGACAGCCCAGCACTGGGCAGCATAGGGGCAGGTCAGCAAACCCACGCACAACAACTGGAAATCCAGGTCTAAGCCCTGTTTTTCCTTACAATCACATAGGATGGTGTAGAAGAAACTGAGCAATTGCAGCCAAGCCTGGATGCGGCTCTTCCCTGGTCTTTAGACGCTGCAGCACATGGCAAGGCACTGTTTGGAGCAGTGCTGATGGATCCAGCCACTATTTCAACCATCAACTGGGGTTTTATTTACCACTCTGGGAGGTTTCTCTACCCATTGAGTCCTGGCAGCTTTGCTGGTGGCTCTTGGCTTCATCTCCTTCCCAGAGTGGTGCTCTGCCTTCCCCCCAGCCACAGACCATTCTCCTTTCTTTGTTCCTGGAGGACAGCTTTGTTCTCTGCATAATAACAGGTGATTTAGCAGCTGTCACATTCAGGGGCTGGAGGATTTGAAGGCAAAGTCTGTTGAGTAAAATGTGCTCCTGGAATCCCTCTGGCTGCCACATCCACCAGAGACAGAGCATGACAGAGAAGGCAAAATTCACTTCTATGGCAGAAAGACCCCACTTGTCCACATACTCAGTTTACAGCCCTGAGCTCACACTCCCAGCCCTCCACACAGACTAAAGGATGCTCAAAACCACCCAAGACAGATGCACAGGTCTCATCTGAGGCTGCCCAGTGCTCACTAACAGTTATTTGGGCTGCTGTAATGACATCTCCACTCTCTGCAGAATGAGATGCCACGTCAATATTGCCCCCCAGGCCTGTGTGCCTGGACAGACACACTGCTCACAGCTCTCTGCTGCATCACATTCCTTGGATGTACCAGCATCTACCTCCAGACCAGAACCAGCCATGCTCAGCATTGCTTGGATTTTTGCAATAGAAGAAAATAAGTAGAAAAACAACCCACAAGTAACTCAGTAATAAACTAAAAAATAGCTCAAATCCACCAAGTTATCACAGCTGCCACACTCCACTCCAGCCAGCTCCAAAATCCCTTCCAATCCCAGTTTATCCCTCATCCCTCTGCATCCATACTGACACTCCCACCCTGCCCCTCGCATGAGCCTTGAAAATACAAAACACCCAAATATTTCAGTTCCTCCATAATTCATGACAAGCAGTAAAACACAATGGACAAGCATGGGGAGGGATGGAGGGAAGACATCGATTCAAAATCAGCACAATTCCTCTTCCTTTGGTGCCCAAGGCCTGGCATGCACTGAATTATACTGATTTAAAGGTGGGGGTCATTAGGCTGTGGGCAGGATCCCATCAGTGAAATGGGGTAGGAATTAATACTCTATCAGGCCACGCTGAGGTGCAATACCAACCTGCAGTGATAAAATTATTTAGCCAGTTTTCCCCCCATCCCTCCTCAGACTCCCAGCTCCCCCCACCCTCTTTTCCACCTCTCTGGCTCAGCCATTCCCACATCTCCCGGCGATTCTTCTTCCCTTTTCCATCAAGCCAACACACATGCAGGCGTTTCATGGCAATCCCTACCCCACGGACAATGAAATTAGAAGGGAACAAAAGAGCAAACCTCGCTGCTCCATGGCCTCGCGCTCGGCCGGGCAGACAATGGTCCCAGCTGCTTCCCAGGAAGCACCCAGCCACAATGAGCCCAGCTCCGGTGCCGAAGAGGGTCCTGGCTCCCTGGGGGGCAGGAGGTTGTCACTGGAATATGCATCTCATTGGTTACCTGTCAGCTTTCCTGGGCGGTTATGAAGTACAGCCGCTGCCGGAGGCTATAATGGGATGTAATAACGAGGCGGCCCTTCCACAGAGCAGCTTTGATTAGGTGATGGGAACTGGCAGCATCCGCTGGCTTTTGAAAAAAACACAGGCTCAAAGCTGTAAAATAAAGGGATCACCAGGAATGCAGCCACTTTTTCAGGCTAAGAGGGATGGAAAAGAGAAATAAATTACAACCTTCGTTTCTTGCTCTAATCTCTCCATCTCTCGCCTCTTTGGAGGTTCCATCGTTGCTGTCCCTCTAGGCTCAGACATTATTTCCTGGCTCCTCAGGTATGCTAGAAAAATGACATGTTATAATACCAGAGAATTACAGACAGTGCAGGGGGAAGGAGGAAAACTCCCTGCCCCACAAATCACTGCCAGCATCTCCTGTCAGCAGCTCGAGCTGCAGCCTGGGGAGGCACCTGCAAATTCACCGGGCAGGACTTTACCATGGCTGGTATTCACCTCTCCCACCTTTCATATGGGCAATACCTCAAACTCACTGCAGAATTCTTGACAAAAAATATAACTTGAATGTGGCTGCAGCTTGGTGACTCCAGATCCTGTCAGTGGGGTCACTGGGTCCCAGCTGACAAGTCTGGCTTCGAGCTAAACGTGACTTTTGTGGCTGGTAACACAACTGACTGTGCAGCACCTTCCACCTATCCCTGCTCCAGCACCACCATGCCCCAGTTTCCCTGGCACGGATGTCCAAGCTGGCACTGAGACATGGCAGAGACCAGCAGAAAGGTATTTTTCCTCCCCACAGGCTAAGGAAAACATGTGCAAGCAAGATGGACATGGGGTTTGGAATGCCAGCTGGAAGAAATAAAACCTGACTAATAAAGCACAGGCTGTGGAAGATGCTATGGATGCAAAGGGTGCAAGGCCAGAGAGAAGAGCAGTGTGCAGGTTAATGAACATGCCAGCCCACGACTCCACAGAAAATCAGATTCAATCAATCTGTCTGTGAAGGACACACAGCGAGACAGTGGCTGAGGGAAAGGAGGCAGAGAAGAAACTGTTGGCTTGGCTTTTTCAGCCCAAAAAAGGAAGGTGAAACAGGGTTACCCCCAACAAACTGGTATTTCCCTCAAGCAAGCAACTCTGTATGAAGCTGGGATTATTTCCAAGCAGCATGTGATGCTTGACCACGCGAGGATTTGCATGGGGCAAAACACCCAGCTGGGCACAGGGCAGGATTTGGGATTGGGTTGCTGTGGTGAGGACGAGCATTCCAGAAGCAAAGCAGCATTTTGCAGGCTCAGCACAGCTCTTCCTTTCAGCACGAAGCCCATAAACAACGGCCCAACAGCTTAACAGGGCTGAAATATGACGGTATTCAAAGGGGATGTCAGGAGGATTAACAGCCCTGCTCCTTCCCGCTGAAGCCGTGTTGGGACTGGAGAGTCGATGCCATGCTGAGAGCGTGAGGTTTTACATCTTCATTAAGCACCAGCCATTGCTGGGCTGGTGGGGGAAGGATTTCTCCTCTCCATGACCATGGTGGTGACATGAGGGACAGCTCCAACCTGGCACTGCTGACACCAGGAGCGATTGGTAATGGGATAACCACCCGTGCTCCCCCTTTGGCACCACATACCTGGGAAAGCATCACCAAGGATATTTTTTACCATGACCGAGGGAACCAAATAGGTCTGATGGTCATTAAGGCCAGCGATAGCCCCTCAAGGAAGAACTCATCCTACCAGAGCAGATTTGGACAAGAGCAAGTGATTACAGGGTGTCTAACCAGATGATAAATCAACATGAGGGTCAAATAAGAAAGTCTGCTAGGAGGCTTTGTAATATTCAAATATGACAGAAAAGAAAAAAGAACCATTAAAAGAGCAAACAAACACAAAGTGCCATTATGTTTCCTCTGTTTGCCATGCAGAGATGGGGCTTCACGGCACCTCAGGACACCAGGCAGGGCTTTCCACTCACACACAGAATGCTTCAGGTGCCCACTCTGAATACTGGGGAGCACTGTCCCCGTGTGAACCTCAGTCTGCAACCCTGCTTCATAAACTGCAGGTTTGGAACTTCACACTCTTCAAGTGCATTAATGCACTTTTTAAAATAGAAGTGAGCTCAGACAATGGTTCCTATTTTTATGGGCTGATCCACCTACACATCTGGTCACAACATGAGATTTCAAGCCAACTTTTCAAAATTGCAAAGAGCTATCCCAGTTCTGCACCACTGATTTGTGCTGTTTTACATGACATAAATATTTATACAATTACTGTTACTATCCTTCAATGACCAAAGTTATCACATTTCAAAGGATCTATATTTAAAGAACACAATACCCTGATGGAAATGCAGCTTTAAATTTTAAATAGCCGTGTTCCTCCTCACGCATTGCACACACACACACCCCGAGCCCCTGGAGATGCTCCAGAATTCCCATATTCTCCTCAAAGCCACAGCACCTCCTTGCCACAACTCCACCTCAGCACCCTGCATCCCAAACCGGGCATCCCTGGTGACACCTGGCTACCTGCCCACCATCTCCAGGAGGGAAGGGTAGTGACAGCATCACTGTGAAAAACACAGATTTATACCAGCACTGGGTTTACCATCTTCTGGACAAAGCAAGAAGGAAAAGCAGTTTATTTTTATTAAAATTTATTTTTATTAAAATAAACTGAGGGTATCACTGCCTGTGAGAGGAACACATTGGTTTACACCGATCCCAACCACTGCTCTCCCATCCTCTCAGATGAACAGGAGTGCTCCAAGTTTCCCTCTGTGAACCTGTTATTTCTAACTACCTGATATTTCAATACAAATTGAGTATTAGCTCTTCTGTGCTTTCTGAGCCACCTTATGCACCAAGTGATGACGCCAAATTAGAAAGAATAGTAATAAATCTAGATTAGGAATTAATAAACTGGGATTAAAACACCTTCATAAATAATTTCATGCTCCCTACATGTGGATGGGTATAATTACTAAAGAAGAAAAAAAGACAAAACTGGAGGGAGTCAGTGCAATTGTCTTTCTTAGAAGGAAAAAAAAAACAAACTGTGATGAATTATTAGCTACAGAAATAACTCAAAAGGTTTCCAGGATTAACATGGAAGCAGCAGCAGAGAGAATCCAGGGAACAACCTCCATTGCTGTCCCCCACCTACCCCTGAGGTTTGGTTCATCCCTTTCCTCTCTTTTCTCCTAACTTAAGAGAAGCAAAAAATAAACACAGCTTAGTACCTGTGGTGTGCAAACTCAGTCCTGACTCATCTACGAGTTCCTCTAATCGGAGTAACACAGCTAAAGCACAGGGGGAGAAAACAGGACCAAGTGGAAAAACATATTTAGGGAAGAGGGAGGGAGGGAAGGAGGGAGGGAGCACTCACTGTCCTCCTAAAGCAGTGCCCCACAGCTGCTCCATTCATAAATATTTCACTGATCCGAACTCAGCCTGCCAAATCTGAACCACTGCTTTGATGAAAAATATAAAAAGGCTTTTCCATTAGTGCTTTTGATGTTCTTTGCATACAGAATAATGAATGCAGGAGATTCATCTTCTTCCCCTCCTCTGTCCTCCCTCACTTCAGTCTTTTATCTGGCCCAACCTCCCAAGGACAGAGAAATCAGGATTTGAACAGGAAGACAGAGCAGAGCTGTTGGCCTGTGTGCATTTTCCATGGAATCTTAGAGTCACAGAATCATTTTAGCTGGAAAAGCCTTCAAAATCCTCAAGTCTAACCATGAACTCAGCACTGCCAAGATCACCACTAGCCCACATCCACAGGTGACACATGTACATGTCTCTTAATTCCCTCCAAGGATGAGGGCTCCACCACTGCCCTAGGCAGCTGTGCCAGGGCTGAACAACCCTTTTGGTGAAGAAATTTTTCATAATATTCAGCTTAAACCTCTCCTGGTGCAACCTGGGGCTGTTTCCTCTCATCCTATAATTTCTTCTGGTCCTGTTTCCCCACTGTTCTGCCTCTTTCCACCTCAGGGGACAAGACAGAAAGGAAATGGGGGTACCCAAAGGTTTTTTGGTGTGTGCTGTTGGCACTTCACACTCTGTTTCCACTTGGCAGGACCATATTGACCATCATGAGAACCCAGGAGTTGTTCAGAGAAAGTGAACAGGAGTTTTAAAACCCTTCAAAAGCATCTTACCAAGGACAGACAGATCCCAGCTGTTACCCCACTTTCACCCACAGGGCACAGTTGGCTCCAGCCTGGATATTGTTAGCTTCTATGGGAGGAAGCAAGCCCCCGTGCCCTGATCCGGGCTGTCCTGAGTGCCCCTGTATTTTTGGGGGGCTCACTTGGGGGAATCTCAGAGGAGAAAGGAATCCTCCTTACAGCTCAGCAAAGGAAGCGACGCAGCGCAGAGGCAAAGCCAAAACAGAGGAAGCAGTACGTGACCTTCTCCCAGCCTCTTAATGCTCTCAGGAACTTAATAGCTCAACATTTATCTTAACTCAGCAGAGATGTGCCAGGGATAAAGTATCCATCTCCCTGCACACCAGCTCCGGCGTTTCCAACCCGCCGCTGCCGAGCTTTAAATTGCAGCTTTTATCGCCTTCTCGCACTTCTGCTGTACCACGGCATCCAAAGCAATTAAATCCAACCTATTTTTCCTGACTTTCATTCCTTGAAGTGGAGCTTTCTTGTGTGGGGCAGAGATTACAGGGTTTGGGCTGGATTTTGATTCACATTTATTTTCCGTTAAGGACTCGCCTCCACTCATCTCCTCTTCCTCCTGTGAAGCTCGCTACGTGCTCGGCGAACTTGGCAAATAGGAATTTGAAAGTAGTTTAAAGGAAAACAAACAGAAACTGATGCCTTGCAGAATTTTTGCAACAAGAGTCCTGGAAACACGCAAAGCTTTTTAAGGGACTTGAAAGGGAGCGACGTCTTATCACCAGGAGTGGGATGCTAATGTTTGCAGGAGAGTTATTGCCAAGCATTATTCATCCTCCTGGTTTGTATTTATCAGGAATTATTAGGAAGCCCATCACCCACCAAGCTACAGGGCTTCTTGGCAGCACTAACACAGCAGAAAACTCCTTGTGCCCAAGGGCTCCTGCTTCTTTGGGGCTGGTGGGTTTCCTAATCCCATTTCCTGCTCCATAATCCCAGTGAAGGGGAGGAGTGAAGTACCTCACTATGACTGGGAGATGCTCCAGTTTCAGGTGGAGGACATGGAGGTCTTGGACACTTGATGGCCTCGTGGTCACAAGTGGGGTCATCCCAAAAGGATCCACAAGGACTCAGCAGAGCTCACACCTCATCTGGATTATTTTAGAGCAAGCTGTGTTCCTCCTTTTGGAATTAGAAGGGACTGGCACCTCCCAAGAACTGAAGATCAATGCATTACTGTGGTCCTGAGCACCAGCAGACCAGATGAGAAAGTCGCCAAGGAGACCCTAACACAGCACCTGTGCACCTGGTGTTCCCCCCACTATTCTGCAGGTGCACTCCTTGCACCTTTTTTGCCCAAATCTCCTCCCCACCTGCCTCTTTCACATTCACCTCTTTCTGAGCACACCACCCACTGCTCCAGTATCACAGGGCAGTACGCTGCATTATCTCTGCTTGCTTCTAACTACGCAACCACAAAAGAAATTAGCTGAAAAATAACCTATTTCCCATCCAAACATTCATTTCCCAGAGGATTTTAGCTTTTTAAATTATGCCACCTTCTCCCAGCAAACAAGTCCTTCTGAAGGGCAAGGCTCAAGCCACTGCAGGGATGCAGATTTTAAAACCATTCATTATGCAAATGGCTCATTTATTGCTGCTGAGCTGAAAGAAGGAATTCCAGGCATGCAAATAAAAATAGTTGGGGAGCAACAGCCAGTAAGTGCCTGATGGCATCTGCAGACTTGGGTAACACACAGCACGGACCCTGCAGGCAGCAGCTTATGGTGGAGTTTCAAACTACAGGATGAAATTGGTCTGCAGCCACCACCAGCGACTTCCTGGGCTCTGCAGGACCAGCAGCATCTCTGGCTGGAAGTTCTGCCAGTGCTGCAGGTCCTGCCATACCCCTATTGATCATGAAGTCCTACTCATCACAAGATGCCTGAGCTAAGCAAGGCTGAAATTCAATAATTCAGGGTGACTGGACACAAGGGGTAGAGCTGAGGTGGGAAGGGGTTATGGGAGATTTCACTGACAGGGTTGCAACAGTGCCAGAAGCAAAGCTTCCCCAAAACCTTAATAAACATCCCAGGGCTGGGTGGGAACGAATGCTAATTAGCATCTGATAAAGATTCGGAAAGAGAAGCTGGCTGGGAAAGGAGACAAAACTCAAAATTAGCCATGCAGGCGGGAAATTTTAAGCGGTACTATCCTGGGAACAGCCTGCCTCCACAATTCTCTTCTCACAGTGCCTGGAAGCACAAGGAGTGTAGGATGCTCCATGGCCAAGGATGAGTCTTTGTCCTCCAGGAACTGAATCATGTACAAACATTTCTGAGGCCCAGCACCTTCCAGCTACTGAATCTAATTCAGGTCCAAGTCCTGGAATTGACCTGGCACGGGGTATCAGTTTGCACTACAGCCAGGGGAAATAATAAGGAATTTAAAAAGCAAAACAGGAACATTGAGCTGAGTATTAAAGAACCTTTCAAGTTCAAACATGGGGAAAAAAATGCGATGCCGAGCCAGTCCAACGTCAACACTCAAGGTCAAATGGAAAAAAGAAATCTCCGTGGATTTGCCTTTAACAGGCTATTGTTAGTGCCATTATGTTTAATATCATTAACACAGAATCATTATGTAAATTCTGGTTTTTAAGCTCAGTTGTCGCTCTCACAAGTTAGTTTTAATCTAGAAGCAAAGTAAAAGCAGCTGGTGCACTGACCCAGGCTGGGCACACTCAGCATCCATATTCTCCCACTGAATACAAGATTTGCTCGTTTTTATGTGTTCCTATGTCCTTAAATGGCATCAGCAAAAATCCAGTTCAAAATGTGATAAAGTCTCATTGCAATTTTTGCTGCCAAGTGACTGAAATGACAAGAGATCTCGGCAGGAGCTGGTGGAGTGTTCATCAACGAGCAGATTAATTGCTAAGACAGAAAGGTCCTGATACACAACCACCCGACAACAATCGGGTAATCACTCATTATGTGTCTATTACTCAAAGTCCTGGAGCTGGCACGACACCCGAATCTGGAGCCACATCAACCCCAGCGATGACAAAGATTGTTTCCTGTTTAAACAGCTGAGCTCAGCAATTTCAGGCCCAGGAATTGAAAAGAATAAATTTACCTGAGCCCATCATTTCACAGCAATAGCTGTATTATATCAGAAAAGAAAAAAAAAGGTTTCTACAATGGAGAGACTGTTCCTGGCTCCAACAAGAACATAAGCAATAATGTACGTGCAACAATACCACGATTGACCGTGTGTTTCAATGAGCATTCACACACACGGTCCTGAACAGATGAAGGACAAGTGCTACAGGCTGAATGGGCTCCATTGAGTAAAACTAATTAGCTGGATAAGCATATGCAAGACCAGGACCTAAATTTGTTCTCTGCCTCCTGGGACAATGATAACTCCTTTTTCTTGTTGTTGTGCCACAGAGATAGAACAACTCTAAGGCAACGCTCTAACCCCTGGCTGCCACAGAGCATTTTTTCGTGCAAAGGTGTTAAGGTTGGGAAACAGCAGCTCAGGTGAAAGAAGAGCATCGTCCATGCTCTTGTCAGGACTCATCCCTCCCAAGCTGCCATTAAACATTGCTAATATCCAGTCGTGCATAACACCACCAAAATATTTGCTGTGATCAACCAGCACGACCTTTGGATAATGGATCTGATAATCCAGAGCTGCATTCAGCAAGACAAGGCTCTAATTTCACTCATCTGAAACACACATTGCCAGGCAGAAGATGCAGTCTGTTATTACAGCCTTGAGCCCGTGACTTGTCTTTGCACGGTGGAGCTTTGGCACAATCCGTGCTCGCCTGGCTGGGCTTTTGAGGCGGCGGCGATGGAGAACGGCAACAGCGGCCGAGCAGAGCGCAGTGCTAGAGGAATCTCAACACGCATCCAAACAGGGATAACCTCCACCAGAGCCCTTTGAAACAGGGCTTTTGTAGAGGACTGAGGTAGACATGCAGGTCTTGTGAAAAAGCTGCCCATGCCTTCCAAAAATGCAGCCCCAGCTGTGGGTGTTGTTTTCTCATCCCCAGCCAGAATGCAAAGCAAATATCCCAAGGGAATAAAACCAACCTGGCCACTGAATAATGCTCTGACCTGCCTAATGAGAGGACCTCAGATCAAGGGGCAGTTGCAGAGAGCTCGGGAAAGCCTTGCGTGCATAAGGAAAGGAAATGACTGTCAAGGTCTCGATCCTATCCTGACTGGAATTACTGGCAAAGTTCCCACTGGCTGCAGGAATAGGACTGAAAAGGTTGCAGAGCACAGGGTCAGTGACAAGAAAGGGTGAAAGGACTTGGCAGACACAAGATGAGGCATATCCTCCACCAGGTGACACAGTTGTGTTTGTGGCACGCAGTGTGGCATCGCTGCTCCTCACACAGAGCCATGCACAACCTTGAAAACCCGATCCCAACCCCCACACCAGCACCCAAAACCCCCAGATCTGACATTTTAAAAAGATAAAAACTGATGCCCAGTTCAAGCCTTTCCAATAAGATTTGTGCCATTCCTATCTACTTATATTGTTATTTATTAAAGGAAAAAGAAACAGCTGAAACACACAGTAACCAAACCAAGTTCTCCCTACATTTTATTACTTCTTTAATCTAAACATAAAGTCATAAGAGTAGGATATTTGCTATAAGGAAATGAGCTGTCAAGTGATTTACGGTCTTGCTTTGTCTCCGTCTCAACAGCTCCAAGTCTTTTCCAAGACCTATTTTTAGCAAGCTGTAAAAACTAGAGGCAATGAGGGACAGGGTGGGGAGCCAGGAGTTGAGAAATATATAGAGCAAACTTATCTATGTCTTCATTATCCTCATGCACCTCTAACTGCTGGATCTGGATACCACAGGGACAGTCACAGTCAGTGTGATGTTGCCACTACTGCAAAGTGCCTTCACACATGAGATCACCTGGGCAGCCACAGACCACAGAGGAGAGTGGTGGGAGAAACACCCCTGCAGCTGGGTTTGTTTGCCGGGGTTTTGGTGTTGGGTTGTTGTTGGGTTTGTGTTTTGGTTGGTTTTTATTAATAATGGCATAGTGCCATTATGTACCAGGAACTCATACACTGTTTAGATGGTAGGCAAGACCAAATTCAGCTGGAGTCAGCATAGACTTTCCTTTATTCCCAGGATGCCTCAAATGGAAATCCACACAACTCCCCCCATTTCTCTCAACACCTAGCTCAACTATTAAATCAATAAAGGCAGTTGCCCGATTCACATTTTATTGGTCATTCCAGCCAAAATTATTAGAATAATTCCCTTTAACAAGAACCAAGGTCCTCTACTGCGAACTTTTATTTCCAGCACCTTCGCTTGCAAATGATGACAATAATTACTCTACGTCCCATACAGCATTTTCCATACCAGAGCTTTAAGAGCTTTAACAATGGGAAGTTATTACCAGAGCTTTAACAATAGAAAGTTATTACCAGCATCCTTATTTGTGAGAATGAGGTGCAGAAAGATCAAACGAATTGCTGAAGATCATTCAGCAGCTTGCTGGCAACTCTGGGAAAAGAACTGTAATCTCCTGACCCTCCATCCAGAGCTGATTTAGACAGGGAAAAGAAAAAGCATCCTTGAAGCACGTATGAAAAGGGTTTGTTTTTAAAAGTGCTGAAAAGGAGCTTTTTCAAAAGGAGCAGTGATGGCAAACGTCTGAAGTTCGATAAAATTCTGAAAGAGATTAAATGACGCTATAAATTATTGCATAGGTGGCAAATGGAAAAACAGAGGATGCATGTGCCTTTTGACCACTTTCTCACCCCCTTTGTTATGTCACATGGAGAAACCTCAACAATCACATACCTTGTTGTACAAGCAATGTCACATTTAAGGATTAAAACTCTTTGGCTCTTTCTTCTTCCCTTTGTTTTGGCCCCTGAACTGTCCAAGTTGGCACATCCAAAATCAACAGTGAATTTTGGCCATCTTGACCAACATGGTTTGCTCAGAAGTGCCAAACACATGCTAAGTCTCCATGAAACTCTTCCCGCTCAGAAGTATTTTAGGAGACTATTTAGGAGAAAGAAAGGACCTTAATCAGCAGAAGAACCATGGAGAAACAGAATATTTATCTGAAGCCACATCCTTAAACCAAACAGGATGAAATCCTCTGAGGCAGCTATTAAGAAGATTGCCCAGCAGAAAGGAAATTCAGCAAACCAGATTATGTGTAACAGGCTTATCCACTGGAAAAAATCATCAGAGCAGCGGCAAGATAGTTTTGAGAGACAATTAATGAAAGGCAGGGGAGAGGGGAGATTGTAACAGGGTGACAAGGAGTGAAAATCCATAAAATACAGATTGTCATGGCTGATCAAACATAAGGACATTACAAGACCCATCCTCTAGAAGAGGAAAGGGAGTCAAGATGTTCACAGTGTCTTGTGTCTATGGCTTTGCCAGGGGCAGAACTGCTTTTATCTTCTTTAATACAGCAAGAAGAAGAATCTCCCTGCTGGTTCTGTTGACAGCCATGAACTGGATCGAAAGAGCTTCCACCAGCACCACTCCACTCCTCCTCACAGCCCAGCCCTCCCCTGCTCCTGTCCCTGGCTATGTCCTATAGCAGAAGGAGCCATCTTCTCCAAAGCATGATCCCAAATATTTAAACCAAAGGCAAACCTCCAACAAACTGAATATGGGTGAATGAATAAAGCCCACTGGATGGTCTTGGACTGGAAATCTTCCCACTGGAGGAAACCACCACTGCTTTAGCAGGCCCACAATGGAAACAAAGAGCACAGAGCTACAGCTCTACACTGCATCACTGCTGGGATACCAGACTTTCTCTTACAGAATTATTTTATGTTATTTCCAACCCAGACTCCTCCTAAATCTCCGATGCTAAGTCAGAGCACATCAGACAAGGCAAGTAACCCTAAAGTCCCCCTCCCTTACCTTCAAAGTACTGCTACCCCCACATGCTCCTCAGCAGTGGAACCAGGCAGAAAAACAAGAAAAAAATCCCACTGAGGAAAGGATGAGGGCTCCTGGCATGAGAAGATGTCTGTGCCATCAGCTCTGGCTGAAGATGGGACAAGCAGGGACAGGCAGATCAGAGGATTTGCCAGAGCTAATGACACAGACAACTTTTCACTGACTTCACTAGGCTTTGGACCAAATGCCTGTACAAAGAGCTGCACTCAAGAGCTATCAAGAAGCTTAATTCATTAGCATTTTTAAAGTACTTTTAGATCCTGGAGTGAAAGGCTATCAAAGTGCAAAGTCATTTTATTAGCGATAACAGTCTAAGAACAGCAAGTTGAATCCTTCAGTCTAAAGCCTTACGGCACAAATGGGTTTGTAAGACAAAGATGCCACAAAGTCCTAAGAGATATTAAAACTTCCTTGCAGGGACTTTTACCAGACACTAGTTTTCTAAGATTCCCTTTAACTCCACAAATTCTGATGGCAATTAGTAATATTCATGCAGCAGGATGGACCCAAACCCACTGAGGGAAAGCAGGAGGATGTAAAGGCTATTGCAGCCCCTAAAAGGCTCTTGTTGGAGTCGGCAGAGCTCATGTGCTCAGTGTGCTGTGTCAGGACCACAGGGACCCCACAGCTCTGAATTCCTCCCACCCTCTTGGGAAGCAGAAAACGAAGCTGTCACGGGCTCTTTGCATGTGGCTCTCCACAATTATACAGGGGAATGCCTCCCAGGCAGTGTGAGAGGACACAAGGCAAGAAGCTGGCACGGCTGCAGGTTGGCCTTGCATGCCGATACTCTTCTTCTCCAAAATAAAATCTCGAGCCTAGAAAAACATTGGCAGCAGGCGCCGGAAGATGCACAATGTACTCTTCTATCATTTTGCTGGTGGAATAGACTTCATCCTGTTCCCCCTGGCCCCAGATCAAGCACAGCTCCTCACAGGAATTTTCCATTATCCTGTGGCAAACACACCAGGGCAATCCGGCCACTTAACCAACTTACACTCTGACCACCCTCTCCAGCAGCAGCGAGGTCTTGCATAAACACAAGCCATTTCTCGTAGGATGCGCCAATTCCAGCACTGCAGCCCAAGCAAATTGGGGCTGGAATTCCCAGGCTGCCTGACAGAACTGCAGTGGGGCAACGGAGACATCGTTACTCTTCTTTGCTCCAACTCTACCCTCCTGGCAGACCCTGCTGTCCTGCATTTGCAGTTGCTGAGCGCCTAATTTATTTCCACAGCTCAACAGACTCGAAACCAGGGGAAGTTTGGAAGCTCCCAGCAACCCTCCTGTTTCTACTGCAGTAAATCCTTTCCTTGCCCTGCTTTTCCACTAGGCTGTGAACCCATCTCCAAACCCATACAACCATCACACCATTGCTCACAGCCGGACCTCCATGTGAAAGGCACAGTGAGTGCCAAATTCACCCCCTAGGAGCTTGAAGGGGAGCATCTCCATGACTTCAGCTCCCATCCTCAGACAGAGGGGCTCAGGAAATGCATGCAAACCCCACAACATCTTTGTGGATACAGGGATCCATTAACACAAGTGTCCTTGAACCACCAAGGAGCAGGAACCCCCCGGCATCACAGGGTGATGCGAAGGGATTGCCCGAGGTGCGCTCACAGCACTGATAAATGCACAGAGCTTATCCTGACATTCCCTCTGCCACATTTCTTTGCTCAAGAAAAATGTTCAGCATCTCGTTATCCCTGCTCATTTCCGATGTGGTTTCTACTTTCCCCAGGGTCACAGGCAGTGACAGGCATCCCTGAGGCTTATTTGTGTTTGGAGCCATCTGCTGAAGCAGGGAGGGTTGAAGGAGTCACCGAAGAGCACTTTGGTTTCCTTGGTAGGGGTGACCAAGCACTAAAAATCATTTGGTTTATTCCCTCTTCCCAGAGATCTGGTCTCAAATAACGCGATGGCTCAGCTCCAACAACAGCATCTCTCCCAGCAGCATGGTTCACATTATCTTGGACAAGGCAGAAGGCTGCAACTCCAGAAACACATGCTTAATTACGCTGCAGCACACCCACTGCCTCGCTCGGTCTGGTTTGCAGGGGAGGGGGAATACTGGGATGTTTCACCTCCCAGACGTCCACACCCGACTCCTGACAGCTTGCAGGTGCCCACTCTGTCCCCTCAGCCACCACACCCCTTCACAAACCGGTCTGCAAATGAACTAAAAAAGCCTTAATCCTGCAATCAGCTTCTGTATGAGGGAGAGACCGGAATCGCTGCCAGCTCTGCGGGAGGGGGGGAGCAGAAACCGTCCCCAGCACAGGGACAGTCACACAAAGGCCACATTGTCCCACACTGCAATTAACTCCAGGCGAAAGAAAAAGGCCAAGGCTTTCTATTTGTGAAGGGGCAAGGCTTTTCTAGGACATATCCAGCAGACGGCAGGTCCCTGCCCTGCAACATGCGGGATATTGCTTGTGCACCCAAAAAGCCATCTAGGGTACAGACCCCCGTGGCACCCGGTGCTGCTGTCCGCTCAAGGAGCTGCACTTCCAGTGTATCACCCCCAGCCTACACTCGCAGGCGCTCTTCTAATATGAGTTTTACAGGGGAAACAAGATCCAAAGGCTTTCAAAGCCTCTTTACAATTTGTCGGCACTTTCCTCAGGCTGGAAGGGATGAAGTTGTTGGGAATATCATGAAACAAGTGCCACATCACCTCTTTGAAACTCAAATAGCAAGAGACCACATCAAGTCTTCAAATATTAATCTGTACTTACCAACTAATCAGCACTGACAAAAATAACCCATCTAATTATCAGAACACTACCACCTAAATAATGAATTATATGCCTTATTAAAAAGTATAATAGATTAGAGGACGTGAAACAATTGCAATTAGTAAAACAAGAAACGCTGGGAAACAAAAAACCCTACAAGTGTGATCTGAATTGTATAAATTAATGTTCCAAAATAGCAACTGATCTCCTCTGACACATCAAACGACAGGAGCTTTTGAAGCCTATCACAAGCCAGTGAATGCAATTCACCTTAAAATTGCTGAAAACTCATATTAAGACATGGTCTTTGCTGCTCAGAGTGTTGCTTTGTCCATGACATCCCCAGCCTGGGAGGCTCGTTACTGGGAGTGAGCCCACTTCTGTGCATGTATTGCTTCGTTAGGAGGAGATGGGGTGGAGGACAGGGATGCTGCACAGATAACAGCCAGGGGAACGAGGGATGCCTCCAAGCACTCAACACAGGAAGCATTATCAGTTTTCCTGTAGTATCATGAGCCCCTCGGTGCTGCACGTTACCCTGACTCAGCCCCTGCCCTATATAACAGCACGAGGTGGGGAGGGAGGTGAAGGACGCGTTCATTAAACCTGTCCCTCGCTGCCCTTGGTTCAGCTTTCCATCCCACGTGTGCCCCCATGGACAATGAGGCATTTCTCCATCCCAGGACTACTCAAGCCCATGCTTGTGGTGAAACACGCCCCAGTACCACATTTAGCCCTTTGCTCATTGACCCTGCCATTGTTACCAACACAACACACAGACCTTGGACTCTAACCTGCCAGAGGGCAGGGTTAGATGGGATATTGGGAAGAAATTCTTGGCTGTGAAGGTGGTGAGGCCCTGACGCCAGAGAAGCTGGTGGCTGCCCCTGGATCCCTGGCAGTGCCCAAGGCCAGGTTGGACAGGGCTTGGAGCAGCCTGGGACAGTGGAAGGTGTCCCTGCCCATGGCAGGGGTGGAATGGGGTGAGCTTTAAGGTCCCTTCCAACCCAAACCATTCAGGGATTTTGTGATCTTTGTAGAGATTCTATGACAGATGTCTACGGTCTGCAAGCTTCTTAAACCCCCCTCTCCAGTCTTCAAACGCCAAGGGGTGAATAAATCCCACAAATGCTGTTGGCTTTCTTTTTTTCACCAGGACTACTGCTGTTCCATCCTCTGCAATATTTACCTTTCCAAGGCTTTAATGCTTGCTGCAGTCCTGACACCACTCAGCTGCAGAACACACTCCTAATTGTACCCCAAGGTATAGCACAGAAGAAAAAATGTAGCACAAAAAGAAACCAAAAAAGCTTTAGAGAAAAAAACCCCAATTTGTTGATTGCAAAATATTTTTTTAATAAATAAAAGAAATCCCAAACTCTCCGTGTCTTTGAGATGGTATAATAGCACCTGAACAAAGGCCATCGATCTTTAAAATAACATCCTCCTTCCAACCAAGAAGAAAGATGATGAAATTCTTCTTCAGTTTAAAACAGCCTTTTAATAACCTGAGTGCTGTTCACATGGACTAGAGGTTATGACAAGGACAGTAACTCACTTCCTGTTCAAAATTAATTTTATTTAGCTCAGCCCTCAATAATTAATGCCATTCCTTGTAAACACATCCCCAAATGTCTCCCTCCAACAACCTGCACCAACTTAAGTGAAGAAAAAGAGGCTTTTGGTTAAACTGTCCCTTGTAGTGGTCAATACGTTGTAACTAACAGCTGGGTTTACAGCATTTTTCTCCTCGCAGATAATCAACAGGTACCTTTATTAAAATAAACCATTTTTGATTTAATATTATAGCTTACTCCACCTTTCAAAAGAGGTTTTCCCTCAAAAGAATGTGTTAACACTTCACAAAAAAATATTTTGCATCTGAGCTCACTTTGAAGGGAGAGTTTCAGCTGGAGACAATTAGGAAGGTCAGGAACACAACCCACAGAGCAGAGGGGAGGGGATAATGCAAGGGCAGGGGCTGAGACTCCGCTATACGTTAATTTAACTTGGAGCATGTGGCTGTTCACACCAAAGCCTGGAACTGATCAAAATCTCACACAGGAATGCTTGGATGTGTAGATCCTTCCAGAGAAAGGAGTCAGCCTTTAATTCAGGCATTTTGCATTATGCTAGAAAACAAACATTTTCAATTTGAGCTAAAAATGTACAACCTCTTGCCTACTTGCAGCTCTGCCACTGAGTGTGTCAGTGCATGGGAAAGAGAAAATGACTGGAGAAGAAGTTAACTCCAACCCAAGGTGAAGCCAAGTTGTTTGTTTTCGTTACTAAAACCCACAGAAAAGAAATGCAAAACACGAAACAGCCCAAAGCCAACAGAGAAATTCACATTCAGTTGGAGGATTTTCCGAGGGTAAATGTTTGTTTTTATCCCAGTGCACTTAGGTCAGCTTGAATTTATGTTAATACTATCAACATAGCAGTGCCAAAATACTCAGTGCCTGACAACCTGTAGGTTAGGGTTTTTTTTTTTTAAACAATAATTTGTCCTGAATGTAACCACCCAGCACTGCCCCCTTCACACTGCATACCAGTGTAAAGTCTGCAGCACCTACAGTAACGCTGATTTTGGCCACAATCTGTGGAGACTGCAGGCAGCCCAACACCTTCACTTATTCTAAGAATTATTCTCTCACTAAATCCCCAATCTCTAAATTTTTGCCAGCTACTACAAGCAGAGTGGCATTTGCTTCCCAGTTTGCCATCCCTCGCCTACCTTTCCATCCTAAATCACTGTCCTGCCTGATGCTAGCAACACTAGTTTATCACCAGTTGTGAATTTAATTAACATATTGTTTCTCCCTTCAACCAGATCATTAATGGAGTTGATAAATCAAATGTGCCATTGTATTCCATAACAGTGGATTTGTGATATTCCCCAGAGATCAGAGGCCACACAAACCGAGGGATGAAATTCACTGAGACATAAATACAGCGTCCTCATCTGTGACAGTCAGATACAATCATACCCCAGTGATGTGAGCATTATGTAAGAGAACTTTGTATCTGGCCTCTTCCACAGAAATGCCACAAGACCAATACAGAAAAACAAAAGCTGGCTGACAGTACACTTCATACATTGCTTTTCATTCTCCTTTCATTGGTGCTGCCAGGTCAGTAATACTTACTTTTGTTTCATCAGAGCTTGGGTAGAAAAATACCACCAAGGCAGTATTTTTATTTATTTTAAATGAAGGATGAAGATTAAAATGGGGAATGCTCTGATTGTTGTCCTCGAGACTGTTTGGGATCTTTTGCCCCCTCTTATGAGAATTGTTTGGATGGGACTTGGAGCAACCTGGTCCAGTGGAAGGTGTCCCTGCCCATGGCAGGGGATTGGAACTGGATGATTTTAAGGCCCCTTAAAACCCCAGCCAATCTCTGATTCTATGATTGAGCCGGTACCCACATGCTTACCCAATGCACATCACACATGGCCCCTGGCATTACTGAAATCGTTAACAAAAGAAAAGTATCATGAGGTTGTGATGGAAACTAAACCCCAAAGCAACACAGATAGCTACTGCCCACTTCGGACCAACCTGTCCAAACCAGCCCCACAACAGCGAGCCTCAGTGTCCACCACAGATGTCCAGCATGGACCTGCGGCCTCAGCACCCATCTATGGCCCACCAGATTCCTCAGCTACCTGGTGCATAAGGTTTTGCACAAGTAGCAGCTATCAGAAAGCATCTTAGAAATTAATAAATAAATGAAAACAACAAACCTTGTCCCTCTGCAATCACGTGGCTTGACTTTTATTTCTACTTTTCTCTCAGGATTGTGCTGAGCAGCCTCTGGCTGAGGAGAAGATCCCACCTCTGAGAGCAGCAGCAGTGTGGAAAGTTCCCGTGGTGAGCCGATTGAAATGCTAATGAACAGGGCAAGACTGGGTTCGTACACCCGACAGCACTCACCTCCTCACCGCTTTCACCTGGAGGGCCTCAAAGAGCAGGGTTCTGGATGTAGGTCACAACCCCAAAATCCCAAGAAGGTCGCAGTGGATGCTCCGGGACACCAAGATTTGGCAGTAGAGGCGCTCCCTGAGCGGGTCAGGGAGGGGCACTGGGCAATGAACAGTGCTGGGAACACCCTTGAGGAACCAACCCTGCTCGCAGGCAGCTCCAGACGCGATTTGACGCAAGCACGACAGGGCAGCCTTTCCCAAACACAGCCCTAGCTACGCTTAAGCGGCGATGCAGCCGGGGGGGAGATTAAGGTGATGGGTGGGATCATGCCCTGGCTCACTCTACAGTCAGTGGGAAGAGACCAGCACCTCCCGGGGACTGTGCATCTCCTGCCGGGATGTCTGAAGCGTCTGGGGAGAAATGCCCTCCGGAGGAGCCGGTCCCTCCCCGTGCCCGCACCGACCAGTCCGGACGAGCTCCGCACCTGCCCGAGGGCTCGGCTCTGGCGTGACGAGTCTCGCCGTGGGAGCCCTGCCAAGCTTCGAGGGCTTCGCAATTAACTTTCACAACAAACCAAAGCCTCAAGAGCTTTTAATCTCCAAATAAGTAGGAGATGTGGGTCCCCGCCAAGGCTTTTGTGCCCTGGTTTATCGGCGAGGTGCTGATAAGGACCTCGCTGCTCTGTGTCTGACTGAGCACAGCCACACAACGGGAGCTCCGGCTATCCACCTTCATTTGCACAGCAGGAGGGCCGGGAAAGGCACGGGGTAGCTGTGCAACAGGCTAAAACACAGGGTACGTTCACCTAGCAGTGCAGCCTTGTGCAAATAAGCTTGAAAGAAATGCTGAAGAGCAAAGATAAAAATTCCTCTGCAGGTACCATCCTCTGCAAAAATCTCGTTCTGCTGTTTCTCCATCCTAAAAAAATAAATTTAAAAAACTAAAACTATGAAATAAGCATATACATTCAAGATTTCATCACAAAGTAGCTGATCTTCCCTGCCAGCCATCAGTTACAAGAGGTGAAATAACTACCAAAACAAGTCCGGGCTTGCCTGAATAAACAGGCAGGAAGGAAATTGCTGTGTGCAGATCCCAGCCCGGCAGGATCCTCATCAGGATTCTCTGTTGGCAACAGCACTTGTCACACAGACAGACACTGTGCTCGTGCCTGCGGAGTTCAGCGCCTGACCAGCACCTCGTCGTGATAATACTTTTAATAACACCCAGAACAACTCTCCCGTGAGTAATGCGGCTCTCCCGCACGCCCTTCCTCTCCCCGGGGAGTGGAGACGCTGCTGCAGCGGCACACGAGCACGCGCGCTGGCCTCAGCTTTACCCAGCAGTATTTTGGGCAAAATTCAGGAAGAGTTGGCTGTATATTGCCCGGGACAACACTTTGGCATCCTCCTTGATGTACTTTGAGCCTCAGCCATTGCATCTGTGGTAACCTATGCCTCCTCTTCCCACCCTTGTTCCCTGGCAGACTGGAATAAAGCAAAACCTTCATATTTTTATCTATATTCAAAGTTCTGTGGTGGTTTATTTTCCTTATCATTTTTTACTCATTTTCAACGATGAAAACTTTTTGGTGTTATTAATTACCAACTTAATCCTGCTTTCCTAATGACATATACACAGATTTACCATGAGATCAGAGCAGCTCTGCTAATCAGGGATAAACCCAGTGCACTAAAGAGGGTTATACTTTTATATTAGTCTCTCCTGTTGATCTAATTAATGGTATTACCCTCTAAACTGTGCACACACAGTTAAAGAAAGCTCAGATATGAAAAAGTGCTGCAAAGGAAGCAGAGTATATTAAATAACTTCCTACCAGTTACTTTCAGCACTGTGCCCGTCTACTTGTAGCCAACAATATCCATCTCTCTTCTTAGTCAAGATACTTGGCTTGATAAGTGGCTTGGGCCATTGATATAAAAAAGCATGAGCAAAATTATCTTCTGAGTATCACTTCATTTTTCTGCTTCCGCTCTCCTCACCAGATTGCCACAAGGATATCAACACTCATTTGCTGATTCAAGTCCAGGAAAGATGAAAAACATCAGTGCAGAATAAGCTTGTACTTACATCGGCAGAAACAACAGAAAATGAATTAGCAAATGAGAGCTACCTCATAAAAACTGCAGTTCAGCAAAATATCCCCCAATTTGGAGTCTTTATGTACAGCTGCAACTAAAAGGAACCGGAATAAATCACAGCAAGTCTTCAAGGCTTGGATAATTTTCCTTCTTTGAGAAAATCCAAAAGCTCAGCTGCTCCCCGCTCAGAACACACTGGAGGATCCAACACCAACATTTTTGAAGGTATTTGGGTAACTTCCAGCACCCAGCTGAGGTGACACTGGGCAGGGTTCTTGCAGCAGGTACCCCAACCCAACAGGCACAGCCCTTCACTTGTGTCTTGACAAGGGACAGGTCCCTGCAGCCACACAGGGGCCTCTCCAGCCTCACAGGCTTGACCTACACTGTGACAAAGAACTGGATGAGGTCACCCATGTTCCCACAGGTGTCTCACACCAAATTCTCTTAATCCTAACCCTGACTCCCCTCCTGGTGTAAGGATGGTACCAAAGGCTGGAAACAACCCTTTGAAATTACAGGAATCTTGGCAGCAGCACCAAATCCCACGTGCTCGAGAACCAGGTGTATCAGCAGGTTGATAACCACCCTAAAACAGGCACAGCCCTGCAAATTTACATCTCAAGGGTGTAAATACTGCTTTTACGGCTCCCAAGGCTATCCATAAAGGGTCTCACCATGAAGGATTTACTTGAACTCTCCCTGCGCAATATTCCCATCCACTGGAAAACACAGCCAAGGAAACCAGGTTTAACTGAACATCATGATGAGGTCAAAGGCATCTGTGCTGACACCACAGTATGGACAGGCTGTCGCTGACAGCCCAGCCAGCTCTGCTCCTCTGATATTATCTGCATCGTTTATCTGCCAACAAGCACAGTTAATGCTTATCTGAATATGGGGTTTTAATCCTGCAGGGTGGTCGTTACCACGGAATTGTCATGCTAATTAACAGGTAGAGCTCGCATGGCTTTTTTATGCATGTTTCCCCAACCAAAATAAAACAAATATAAAATAATCACAATCACACACCCTGATTTTGCATCAGGCTATTTCCAGGACCCACAGTCGCCCCGGTCCATGGCAGTCCAACTGCAGCAGCAGAGGAAACACTACAGTCCATAAACCACAATAGTATCAAAAAAACCCCAGCCCAGGATAATACAGCTCCATTTAAATGGAAAAAAAAAAAAATCTTTAAGGAACCTACAAGGTATTCAAACCTCTTTAGTAAAGTGCTTTCCATTAATCCTGCCACACGTGAAATGCTGAATCAAAGATGTTCGGTAAATGTGCCTAGCAGAGGAATTACGCCCAAAATCAAACTGTTCCCTAATGAGTGCACTCAGAAATGACAGCAATAAGCAGGGCATAGGAGATGTGTTAAATTACATCATGTACCAAAATACGCTGGAAATGATGCATGTCCAAGGAGGAAAAGCGCATAAAAAGGACCTCTGCAAAGGTGGCAAAATGCAAAGTGCTTTCATGAAGCTTTGCCCTGCCTGAAAGGAACAGCAGATGGTTCTTGGTGCCATGCTTGGAGCACCCTCGGCAGCTGTCCGGGGCCACACACTCACCCCGGGAGCCACGGCCACTGCAGGCCTTTATACAACTCCAGCAAAACTTGAGCAGCTTGTGAGCAACTTCTGGGAGCGTGAGCGAGTCCCAGAGCTGGGGCGAAGCCAGGCAATGACAAGGGCATGAGAACGTGGGCAAGCAGGGCAAGGTGGCAGCTCGTAAGCCCTGTTCCAGCACGCCCCGTTCACCCCGTTCTTTCCCTTTGATGCCTGTGCACTCAGCAGCTCCCAAACTGGGGCAGACAGCGCTGGGCAGTGAGCTGGGGACATGCCCACAAGGGGCCCTAAGGACCAGCTGGTGACAATCCACTCAGCTCCTCTGTTCCCAGGCTCAGCCCCAGCTTTGCCTCACCCAGCAGTGGCAACACCCCCCAAAAGCATCCATGCACAGCAGCACCAGGACGCCAGGGCCTTGCAGGAATCCGTCCTGAAGCCAACACAACTGCCTGGGTACCTTCTAGTTAACCAATCCTGCAAGTCCGCTTATATTACAACGTGCTACCCCAAACCAGAACTTTTTGATATTAAATACAGCTTTTTCACTAAATAGGTGGCCTTTCTGTGGTTTCTCTATGAGCTTTATATTTTTAAAGGCTTGGGTGTGTCCGTCTTCCCCCCCAACAGGAGCTGCACAGCTTTGGCCTCACCACCTCCTTCTGCTTTTCACGGAAATTTAAGAACCCCATTAATCAGCCCTCTCACCCTGAGCTGTCAGTTCTGGACCTCTCTTGACCGCGAAAGGAGATCATGCAGGAAACTAAAGCTCATTTGAGCAAACCCTGTGTGGCTTAAAAACAAGCTCCCTTCCCAAGGATGACAAAAACGATCTTTGCAGATTCAATTACACGATGCAAATGTGGTGGGGAGCACACCGTGTCTCCACCTGAAATGGTTACCCTGCTCCTGCCTGAGCCATCACTTTGGCAGGAAAAAAAATGATAAATTTGGGCAAAGCCATTTAGCAGCTCTGGATATACTATAGAGGATATAAAAGGTCAAGAAATTCATGTTAAGAATCTGCACTGGATAAAACAACAGGCTTTGCCTGAGCAGATAATGCAATAATTGATGAAATAAAAGCAAATAATTGGGTGCATTTAAGGCTAGAACAAACAATGATGAACACACAGAGAGAGGATATTTTACCATCACAGGATGAGGAATCTGTTTTCTGAATGTGCTGCTGTTATACAAAATCACAGAAAGATGTGGTTTAGCCTCAAGGGAGAATCAAAAGCCCAAGAAGTAACTCCAAGCTGGGCCCTGCTCATCCTCACACCTTTGTTGAGGAGTCACTCCAGTGAAACGCTGCAGAGGGACCAGGCTCCAGGATGAGAACAGATCCCCCAGGGTCTCCTCCGGCAGCACTGCTGTGCCCAGACTGCAACAGCCCTGCCTGTGCCCTCCTGCCTTCCACATCACAGGGCAGCTGCTCTTCAAAACACAGCTGCATTTGGAGATTTTCCTACTGAAAATCTCAGTATGTCTTTTCAGCAGTCCTCCACGTTTCTTCTAACATGTTATTTTTCCCCTCCTGCAGCTTAAGAGAGTGTCTAGACCATCTAAATCTTTAGCATGAAAAGTAAGTTCCTCAAATCTATTCCTCAAATCAATTTGCTTTGCTTTCCACCCCTAATAGAGCAAATCTCCCTGGAAAACAGGCAAACACTTCCCGTGCTTGTGCGCCTGCAGCAAATTTTGACCCACAACCGTATCTTACAACAATTGGAAATACCCTGAAAAAAAAACAACCCATTTTATGATGGGAGGGCAGAGACCACTCAAACCAGCCAAGGACCAAAAGCAGAATCTTACAAATACCTTCTAACTCAGCCCTAAGGGTTATGGGGTACTCCTGTGCACACCTGAAAAAGCAGATGAGGCCTAAACTAAGCATTTTGGGATATTCTGCTGTTAAAAGAAAGCAAGGAAGCTGTTATTGGGGAATTAGCCATGGCATGACTTCTGCCCAATCCCAGTACAGGGATCCCCACTCAGCTGATGATGGCCAACAGTAATCCCATGCTGCTTTTCGGAGTTAATTTCCAAGGAGGATGACGGACAGTTTAGTTAAAAGCAACAGGCTGGAGCAGTGTGGGTGCACTGCCAGCCTTCATCATCTCTGCTGTGCACACTCACAGGCACTCACCACGGGAAAACTCTCCAGCTGTACAGTGACTGAGGGAATAGTTGGCAAGTTCATGTTCTGGCTGAAATTAAAGAGTAATGAGAGTCCACTTCTGCAAATGCCATGATTTGATAAGAATTAAAAAGCAAAGGAAACTCAAAAGATTCAAGTTTTAGGTTCTCTGTTCCAAACATGGTCAATGGCCTCGATCTGCTGGAGCACAGGTACAAGCTCTGTTTCGCCTTTCCTGCAATAAACTACTTCCCAGCCATGTCAGCTCTCTAGGTTTGATTGTTGCTGCAAAAGAGAGCCAGAGAAAAACCTGCAGATAGGCATCAGGACACCACTGTGCTCCCTTACTCTCTTGACATCCCACATATTCACACCAAACACAACTTCCCCCACCTCCAATACACGCTACTTTCTGCAGAAAGGTGATTTAAATCCCCACTGAGGGAGAATATACATTCTGTGAGAGAGGTGGTGATGGAGAGGTTTGGGATTCTTCCCCAGATGCCACCCAGCAAAGCGAGACAACAAAGAAGAAATTGCACAGGACAGCAGCAGGAAAGGCTGTGACACGTCAGCTCCCTGTCAGATAAACCCAGAGGTTCAGTTCCCAGATACAGCCTCTGAAACCTGTGAAATCTTAATTTAGAGAAAGAAGTGGCATGAAAAGACGTGAGTCAGAATGACTCTGTAAGGACCAAAAAGGGTGAGAAATGGATTTATGGATGCCCTCAGAAAAGATGCTCCTTCCAGAAAAAAACATTTGCAGAAGCAACAAGGGACAAGGATGATTCTCCAAGACTGGGATGAGCCCAGGCCTGGACCTCGTGACAGCAGAGCATCACTCAGCCCCTTTTCCTTCTTCAGTGGTAAGCGTGATCCTCTTCCCAGACTCTGGGTCTATTGGGTGCCCACAGGAGATCCAGGATTCCACCACACTCCCCTTCACCTTTCTGTAGGCATCTCTGCTCCTTTCCCATCGTCCAAGTGATCCAAAAGCAAATCCTAGCCTCATGTACTTAAAATCTATGGCTGACCACATACCTGAAAAGCAACAGCAGAAGAGCTTTTTCCATTTCTCTGGGCAAAAACGGCCCTGCCCACTGCAGCTCTCCCCCCACACAAGTGTCAGAAATCCTCATGACAAAAACCCATTTCTCACTAATTGCTCTGTGCAAAAACATTTCTCTGCTGCAGCTCATCTTCTGCACTCCAAGGCAGAGGTCTTTGCAGTTCAGCAATTTTCAGACACAGACATATCACTTTATCAAGCCCAGCTGAAAACCAGAAACCTGACCCAAAAGCCACCCACCCAGAGTCCGGGTGGGAACAGCTGGCCTGCATCACCTGTGGTCAGCTCTGTCCCCATCCCAGAGGCTCCTTGCAAGGATCTGGGGAAGGAGGGCACTAACAAGATTAGTGAATCAGCAATTTATCAGATTATGGAAGCTAGAGCTAGACTGAGGGGTATTGGGACACCCCTGGGAGCCGCGGCCTCCAGCCAGTGTCACGCTCAATCATGATCAATGCAAAGTTGTTCTTCAGTGACACATTGTCCTCCTGGACAGCCTCTGCTATCTCAGGTCCCCTGCAATGACAGCCTGTCCTCTTCACTCAACCTCTCGTCCTGGGGGGACACCTCCAAACCCTCACCATCACACCTCCAAGCTTCCAATTACCCCCCCTTGGCCATGGGTGCAGAAGGAAAACCTTAGGAAGAGATTTTCCTCACCCCTGCAACTCCTGCAGACAAACTGACTACAGAAAGGGCTTTAAAGCTTTCAAAAGCAGTTATTCCACTTCCATATTCTGGTGAGACTGCTTCTTTTTCCTTAAAAAAAAATAAACCCATCCCATCTCCTGCTACCACAGGACACATTTCCAAACACCAAAATAATCTAGCTGGAGGTTCCACAAAATCCATCTAAGTACCCAAAAACACCACCCATAAAGACTCAAGTAAAACAATACAGAAATGAAAAACAGAAAGAGATTGCAAAGGAACAAGAAGCAAACCCCTGCGCTTTCAGCATCCCACAGGTGAGGATGTGTGCTGAAAAATGAGGCCCTGGGTGACTGATTCTCTGAGGTTTTACGTGGAGCTGCTGCCCCGCTCTGCACACCGCGTTACGAGCACGGCGTTCTGCAGCTGCTGCGTCAGGACCAGAGCACTGATCTCACGCTTTGCTGGCAACGAAAAATTGTAAGGATTGAATTTTAACAAGCTGGAGACTGAAGTTTTGCTCTACGTCATGCTAGCGCTGGGGTTCAGTGCCTGGTGTACAGTGATGTACTTGAAGCACAGAGGGACCACTCAAGGAAAGGTGTTTGCACCCCAAGGCTGGGCAAGGACCCCCTGCTCAAGGCTGTAAAGCCTCTTTCGGCATCTCAGAGAATTCCATATTCAGCCCCAGAGACAAAGAACACCAAGTCCACTGATGTATCTGGAGGAACAAAGAATAAATAATGAGAGGACAGACTGTCCTTTTGGATGATACCCAGCCCCACCAGTGATTATCTGAGAGTGCCTGAACCCAACCCACAAAATCATACTTAATCTTCCCCAATTTAAGACTGGGATTTATTTCTACGTCCCTTTCCCCACCTGCAAATCTAACACCATTTTCATGGTTATACTTCAAATTGGGGAGTCAAAAGCCCTGGATTAAGCCCTCCTTCAACTACAGTTTACTTGGGCTTACTCATCCTTAGGAGCTTCATTGTAACTCCCCTGGACAAAGCCTAAAGCAATGATAATCTAAATATTATGCTAACAATGCCAGATGAGGCTTTTGAATAGGAAAGCTCCAGAAAAGATATTTAAATTAACAGCTTCAAAGACTAAGATGTAGCAGGGACCTGGAGTGTTATCAGCAGCCAGTTCCCTGTGTCTAAAGCAACCATGGGAACATTGCTAAGCATAGATTTATTTCCCAGCACAGGCAATTGTTTCAGAGCATGAAACCAGTTGCTCCCTGAACTACGCAGGACAAAGGGAAACAAAGTAGGAAATTATTAGAAAGAGTAATAGTACAGCAAGACCTTGATCTTCTGATAAGCATGGTACAAAAATGCTCCTGATACCCGACTGGGCAGCAGTATCCAAATTCCTCAGGCTTCTTTACAGTATCAGCTCTCCAGCTCTGGAAGAACAAATAGCAGGGAAGATTTCTGAAGAGATGAAAATGGTACATTTTCAACAGCCTGAGATGATTACTCACAAAATAGCAACAGCACAGAGGTAACTGATTGCCTCCCAGGCAAAAGTCAAAGTCTTTGCATTGTAGCTATGAAAGGATACTGAGATCAAAGGGAAAAAGAGAAAACTCTATTTTAGGCTGTCATGAGCAGAAGGGTCCTCCTGGCCCCTTGGCATCACCACATACCAAGATCCAACTGAAATCTTTCTTACGCTGCACATACCCGAGATAACTGCACAGCAAGGAGCAACCCTTTATTCCAGGAGCAGGGTGCAGCTCCTGCCCCATTCCCAGTTGAATTTTGGCAGCATCCATTGCAAACACCACCAGTCCTCACCGCCACGGGCCGGGACTCGGCGATCACAGTGTGCCACTGCCTCTCTGAAATCAGAAGTGAGATAAGCCAAACGCTGAGCGAGGTGTTATTAATAACACTTAGCGATTGATTGCGTGTTACATCTTCAAGCACTTTACCAACGCTAATTAATTAAGGTGTTTTCCATTTAATGTGGGAAGGAGACTAAAGCAAAAACAAGCTGAATGGACCAAACACCTGATGCAGCATGGCAAGTCATCACCAGACTTCAGATTTCCACACAGATACTGCTTTTAACTGAACTGCTGAAAATATAGGTGTAGGTTGGGCAAGGCCACAAAGCCAAAAGCCCAGAGGTGCAGCCAGCATGGACAGGGGTCACAGCTAAGCATGGACCTGCCACAGCAATGCTCTGCTGCATCTCCCCCTCATCACTAGCATCTCACCTCAGACCACCGGGCACATCTCCTGCTCACAATCAATTCAACCAATACTAATTCAAACAAGGATTCCAACACGAGAGTGCTGACACACGGCTGCAGAGATGTTACTGAGCACTGCCTGTAATTGCTGTGCTAAGAGCTGGGGACATGAAGTATTGATTTCCACACTGATCTGCGTCCAAGTTTAGACAGAGGCTGCAGCCAAAATACTTCTCCCAGCAAACTCACTGGTTAAAAGAGAGTGTCAGGGCTGAGAGGTTTGAATGATTAACACTTACGCTAAGGACCGTAACAATGTACAAGTTCTATTCCTGCCTACCTACGCACACCCATCATCCTGCTCTCCCTCTTTGCTGAATTCTTCCAGGTTTGATTAAACTTACGGAAAAGAGGCCCTTGAAACATACCTTGCCACGGCAAAAATAGCACATTGTAGTGGAGAAAAGTCTCAGAGTGCACAAAAGGGGCAGAGTTATTACCTCCAGCTGTCTTAAGCCGCACCATAATTACACAAATAACACATCTGACAAACTCAGTATTAATTACCAACTGAGCACGGCACAGAAACACACAGTCACCTCCTTCCACACGACTTGGGACTGACCCAGAGCAGCTGCCTGCAGCACTGTGATTGTGAGCTCCTTCCCACCACACAGAAGAAATCCTTCCATGTGAGAGTGGGGAGGCCCTGGCACAGGGTGCCCAGAGAAGCTGTGGCTGCCCCATCCCTGGCAGTGTCTAAGGCCAGGTTGGACGGGGCTTGGAGCAACCTGGGGTAGGGGAAGGGGTCCCTGCCCATGGCAGGGCGTGGAGCTGGATGATATTTATAGCCCCTTCCAAGCCAAACCATTCTGGGATTCTACAAGCAGAGGAATGATGATTCCACCACGTGCTTCTCCTCACAGACCAAAGCAGACCCCACCTGCCACCTGAGCACCAGCAGCACACCCCAAATCTGCACTTGCAGGCTGACACCCTATTCCCCATCCTCCTGCCTGCCTTTAATATATTTGCATAAATTAAACAGCTTGGCAGCCCTCCTACTTAGGAGACACACAACAGCAGAGCTATTCAGAGATTCTTGTTTTCACCCCATCCTTCTGCACATCGTCTCAAAATCTTTGAGGAAAAGCATACAGCTTACTATAGATATCTTGGGCCTGTCTACACAAACACAGAGTGATGTAGGAGAGCATTTATGGCAGCATATAAACAATAGTACCAAACTTAGGGAGGAAACACAAAGCAGAGTGAATCTACTCGGTGGGTTTCATGGAGATCAAGTACTCTCCCCCTTTTCCTTGCTAAGCATGACAGACAAAACACTCTTCAGATACAATTTTACACTAAACTGATTGGCTTCTGTTACAACACCAATGGTACAGGGCTGGATATATCACAATTTTAATAACAGCTTATTAAATTAATGGGGAAAGACAAAGACTCATCCACAGCCATAAGGCCATGGAGTCACACCTCGCTGGGGAAGCGTCCTTTCTCCTAACTCCTAGTCATCAGCATGCTGAGCCAAATTTCCCAGCTTAAAGAGTGGGAAGATAAACCAAACCCTCCAGCAACTTGAGCAGTCACTGCAGGTACCACTCTCCCACCCAGCTGAAGGTGGGGCCACTCTTTTCCAACCACCATAGGGATGCCACAACTCCAAAGCACGTGTAATCAGAATTATTAAGCAGAAACACACAGGCTTTGGGGAACAGAGTGTGTTTCCTTGGCACCTTTACAGGGCACCAACTGTGTTCCAGCATGCTGATAGCAAAGGAACACAAAGAGGAGTTTTTTCATCCCTCAACAGATTAGAAAACCTCTGAGGAAAACAAAAAAAAAGCCCTAACTCTCAGAGAACCACACACACCCCTGTCCCTCGCCAGGACATGCTACAGAAACGTGCAACTCCCCAGAAGTGTCCTGGAGAGGAAACGAAACCAAACACGGAACACGCACACAGAAATCAGTGTGAGCATGAGCAGCCAAAGGATTTTACCTGCTTTCCTGGCTGGAAGCCTGCATTTCCACATGCATGCCCTGTACAGCGTGTCACCATCTGCATTCCTGACGCCCCTGCTCCACAGGGGAGGATGGAGGCTGGCATCCTCCTTCTGCCCTTTCAGCAGATTTTTATAAAAGCAAGAGCCTCGGTAGCCTGGCTGTGGTGTACAGCAGAGTGTGGCTGAGATTATCCCAACAGGCACCTCTACACAGCAGTTAAGAAAATCCCTGGCAACACAGGTAACTTCACTTCCTACATCCCCACGGCCACCAGGAAGCTCAGCTGGGTAAGTGGAATTCACACCCCACACCCCCGCTACCAAAACACTGAAATTACAAGCTGGATGGAATAAATCCACTAATTAATCTCCCTAAATCAGTTTGCATTAATGCCACGAACAACAACACACCGGCGATGCAATCGCATCAGTTCCAACCATGGCAGGGGGGTTGAAACAAGATGATATTTAAGATCCTTTACAACCCAAAGTGTTCTATGATTCTGTAATTCCATGATTACATCCTGCCGGCAGCAACTATGCCCCGCCAAGCGCCACTCTACCTTTAAAAAGCTTCACCAAAACGCTACTGTTAATAGCGCCGAACCACCCTACCAAGAGATACAGTAAATAAGTAACGAGTAAATAACGTCAGTAAATACTGACGTTTTTATCTCACAGGTGTAAATTCAGTTATCAGGAAAGGGGAGGGCTCGCACTATTTTTGTTCTGACACCAAGGCTGCTCAGGGTAAATTATCATGCAAGCCTGTAATTATTGGGGAAATATAAACGTTCAAATACGAAAGTATTAAAATACAAACGTATCAGTGATGGAAACACACTTCGATTAGCAGGAAACTGAATTTCATCTTGGCGAGAGCACCACCAGGATTACAGGAGCGATTCGGACTCAGTTCCTTAACCTTCACACAAAGTCTCTTCCCGCTCCCCCTGCACCCCGTTTTCCACGCTCGGCCCCGAGGCACGGAGACAACTTTTCAGGGATGTGGGGGGCAGAGGGGGTGTGTGCATCGCACAGGGGCTGTCCGAGCCTACCCCGGACAGTGCCGGGGGTGCCGGGTGTTCCGGGTGGGCTCCGGCCGCCGTGCGCGGACCGAGCCCCGCAGCCCCCGACCCCCGGGCCGGACCGAGCGCGGGGCCGGCGGCAGCGGGGGAGCGGCGGGGCCGGAGCGCGGATCGCGGCGGTAACATGGCTGCTTTCCTACCGAATTACGAAACCGGCTGTGGGCGCGGGATTACCGGGGAG